>OX453272.1:16149493-16246993 GCA_949710005.1 Ricordea florida
CACTTTTTAGGCCATGCCTGAAAAACAACTGTAAAGTTTGGTATCAGACATATGATTTCATCCAAGAAAGTAAAACAAATATTTTTTTGCAGGTTGACCATGGTTTCTCTGCATTCTTTATTGGGTTTCATCCTCAAAATCGAACAGTCCATTTCATGGATTTTAACAGAAAGAATTTTTGTGTAACAACCATCACATTGATCTAATAATATTGAAAATAATATCTTAGCTGATGGCCTAGTAACTGAGAAAGATGCAAGAGCATTTTCTGCTGTGTTTACATTTGAGCTTTTACCAAGGTAAAAATATACTAATGTCAAGTTACTTAACCTTAGTACATTCGTCCAGTGTTTACACTGGCTCAAATAACTTAAGTTGATCTGTCAACACTCCCGCTAGCTGCATTATCTATGTAATGAAATGGAATTGGCAGGAAATTCTAAAACTATGCTCGCTTCAAGAAGTAAAGTGGTGGCTTTCGTGGCCATTGCTTTTTATTTCTTAATTCAAGAGCCGCAAACAGAAACGTCAAGACTTCGTAAGATGTTGATGTTAAAACACCTTAAGAGGTCCAGGCGAAAACGAATGGTTTTACTCCAAATTGCTTTCGAAAGTACCAGACAAGCTAGACGTGCATGGGCATGCCCGCGAACTCAGTTCTGGTTTGAGAGCCTTTTGCAAGGAGATTTTGTGGAAGATTGGTGGAAAGAAAATTTCAGGATATCAAGGCATAGGTTGAGTAAATTGTTTGAGTGGTTGGCCTGGATTTGACAAAGAGACACGAAATTTCGCCAATGTATCCATGTTAACAAGCGAGTGGCAGTAGCGTTATGGCGGTTAGCTACGGGAGACACGTATAGATGGACTGGGCTGATATTTCGCATTAGGAGGTGTAAAGCTATGTTGATAACACACGATTTTTGTGAAGCGATTGCCAAACGGGCCACAGAATTTATTAAATTCCAAGAGACTGAGCAAGAGTTGCTAGAAAGCATTCGCTTGTTCACATACAAGTCCCCATTCCTGCAAGTGGTAGGAGGCATTGACAGTAGTCATATTGCATTAAAAACCGTGCCTGCCAACAAACAGATTGAATACTTCAATCAAAAGCAAGATTATTTTATCGTGATCCAAGGTGTTGCTGATGTGAGTACATGTTCTTGCCTCCATTTCTCGTACAGTTGCTTTGCAATAGATTTCCATTCTGGCGAATTATATGCTTTATAGTGAAGCTTCTCTTGGTTCTCACCAAACAACTCGATGAGAATTTTTTTTCTTCAGTTTCAGTCCATCAACTGGTTTTCTTCTTCTGCACTGGGCTTGATAAATCTTCACTAGTGGAACTTGTGGGAGGATCTGACTGCAGTGAATTAACAGGAGCAAATTGAGGTGCCATCATGTGCATACAGGGTTTGTGCTGGGGTGAGTAAACAGAATTTAAGGACTTTTTAAGGAGTTTTTAAGGACCAAAATACAATTTTTAAGGAGTATTTTGTTTGTTTGTTTCTTTGCAACGCAATGACTTTCATATTTTTTGTCGGTTTATGATGTGTATTTGCAACGGTAATTCGTATTTCATAGTTTTTTTATGGTACTCTGCTTTTGCAATACTCTAGTTTGAAGATTGTTAGACAAGAAATAAGGAGTTCTTAAGAAGTTTTTGCTGAATTTTATAAATTTAAGGAGTTTTTAAGCGCCCTTTAGAATGTAAATCAAATCTAAGGAGTTTTTAAGGAGTTTAAGGAGTAGCACGAACCCTGTGTATAGGCGCTGACCTCATTCCATAAAATTGCGGGAGAAAATATGATGGTTGATCATATGCAGAGTATGCATGGTTATTTAAGCAATAGATCACACTTTCTATGGGTTTATGGAAGTTTATGGGTTTATGGTTTATGGGAGGGTTTATGTGTTCTCCCATCCTATGGGAGAACACGAGAAGAGTTTGTAAATCACGAGCCAAAGGCGAGTGATTTACAAGCTTTTCGAGTGAAAAATGTGTCACCCATCAACCAGCGTTGCTGTTAAAACCCATGCCATTGCAGGATTCTGACTGATTGTCATGGCGTCAAGACGTGTTCCTTATGGCTTTGGCTGTCTAGTCTTGGTTTTATTGCTTTTTTCGGTTTTTAGAACGCATTTGAATCCTATGAATGATGTTTTTACGCAAAGAAGTCTTTTTCATAGTTGCAATTTGCACAAGAAAATGTTTCCCACAAGGAATTCAGACCGTTCTACATATTCTCGTCCTGTTGTTCCGCCATGTTGGAAAGCTCGAGTTGGACTTGAGCTTACTCACATTGCATTATCATCAAGTATACTTGCTCTGCTTGCTGGCGACATAAATCTCAACCCAGGACCTCCAAAGGACCCATGTTGTGTATGCTTAAAGGCATGTCGCAAGAACCAAAAAGCCATTCAATGTGATGAGTGTCAAGGTTGGTTTCACGCTAAATGTATTAGCATGCCTTCCAGCGAATACAATCTTCATGCTCTGAGCAATGACTCGAATTGGAGCTGTAACTCCTGCTTATTCCCTCAAGCCGATGTGTTTGAATGTCAAACTAAACTGTTGTCTGGAAATGCATTATCAGTAAATGGAGTTTCGAGCTGGTCTCTCAACCCGAATCTCCGCAAGAGAGGAATGAAGTTTGCCCATCTCAATGTAGCGTCCTTGTACTCTCATTGTGCTGATGTTGATGTTGTTTTGGAGAAATACAAAATTGATGTTATAGCTTTTTCAGAAACAAGTTTGGATTCTACAATCGCTGATGGGAAAATTTGTCCACCAAATTATGGCTGTTACCGCAAAGACAGAAATCGGCAAGGTGGAGGGTGCGCTGTTTTTGTAAAAAACAAATGGCCAAGTAAGCGCCGGGATGATTTAGAATCAAGCTCACTGGAGCTGGAATGTGTTGAAATATGTCCAGAGAAAGCAAGAAATACTTTGTTTATTACAGCTTACAAACCACCAATTATGGATTCTGAAAAATTCTTATCCAGTTTCAAAGATGATGTACTGACAAAGTTGAAAAATGAATCGAACAAGGATATTATCATAACTGGGAACTTCAATGCAGATGTTAGCGCGTCGAAACCAAACAAATACACAAGGAAACTTATGCAAATCACTCGTTTTCATGGCTTATCTCAATTGATAAAAACGCCAACTAGGGTGACGGAAAATACAAGCACTACAATAGACCTTGTTTTCGTCAATAATTATCATCGTATTGTTTCGTGTGGTGTGCAAGATTCTGGTATAAGTGATCACTCTATTGTTTTCGCTACAAAGAAAGCTGGAGTTCCCAAAGGGCCCGCCGAAATTCATGAAATACGTTCGTACAAGAATTACAAGGAGGATGAATTTCAACACGACATTTCTCGGGTTCCTTGGAGTGTCATCGAGTCCTTTGATGATATTGATGATGCAGTTGAAGCCTGGAACAAGCTTTTTCTTGATGTAGCAAATCGCCATGCACCAATCCGTAATATAAAAACCAAATGTTCAACTAAGCCTTGGATCACTAGTGAACTAAAGGATTTAATGGCACGGAGAGATTACACTTACAAACAAGCTAAAAAATCAGGCAATCAAGAAGACTGGATCAGTTATCGTAAACTAAAATCGCTGGTTAATAACAAAGTGCGGTCTGCCGAAGCAGAGCATTACAAGGGTGTTATAAATTCTGCTTCTGATCCAAAGACATTATGGCAATCTTTGTCTAAAGTTATTGGCATTAAAGTTGATAATGGGTCATCAGTACGGCATATAATGGATGGAAAGCACTTAATTGTAGATGACGAGAAGATCGCATCGAAATTTAATAAATATTTTTCCTTCATTAACAGCAAAGTTGCTAGCAAGCTTGGAAATGTAGCAACCGATGCGTGGAAGGTATACGAACAAAATAGAACAACGGAATGTGCCCCTTGTGATTTGCGCCCTGTTGATCTTGGTACAATATCTCGCTTTATTCAGCTGCTTAAACCAAACAAAGCTGCTGGGCTCGATAGAATACCAACTAGAATGATTCCAGACGCAATTACGGAACTTACTCCATCGATAACTTATCTGGTGAACAAATCTATTAAGGATGGGAAATTTCCTGAGCTGTAGAAGATAGCAAGAGTCACACCCTTGCATAAGTCAGATGATAAACTCAATGTAGATAACTACCGTCCCATCTCTATCCTACCTGTTCTTAGTAAAATTATGGAGAGAGTGGTTTATGCTCAATTAACCCAGTTCATTGACGCCAATAATTCTTTATATCATCATCAGTATGGATTTAGATGTGGTCATAGCACAGTTCAAGCTGTTGCACAGCTTAATAATTGGACATTACAGTATATGGATCAAGGCAAAGTGGTTGGTTCCTTATTTGTGGACATATCAAAAGCATTTGATTCTCTGAATCACAAAATTCTGCTTGGTAAGCTGGCTTCATTGGGAGTATCAAACCAATCCTTATGCTGGTTTAAGTCTTATCTCTCACAACGTAAGCAATCTGTTGTTATTAATGGATCGGTGTCTGATTCACGTTCGATTCAGTTAGGTGTACCTCAAGGAAGCATTCTTGGGCCTTTGCTGTTTAACATTTACATTAGCAGTTTACCAAATGCTACTTCTGCCAAGGTGATTCTTTATGCAGATGATGCTGTATTACTTTGTACTGGTTCAACTCAACATGAGCTCAAAGAATCTTTGGGTCTTGGTTTTTCTCAAATCTGTAACTGGTACCATGACAACAAACTGACTTTAAATGTCAAGAAAACTAAGCTGATGGTGATTGGCAGTAAAAACTCACTAGCATCTTTTAAAGACTTTCGTTTTGAACCCGATGTTAATGTGGCCATCGATCGTGTAACAAGCTTCAAATATCTTGGAATGACAACTGACGAAAAATGGAACTGGAAAGCCCATGTACGTAATCTCATTAAGAAACTGGGCCATCGTATCTGTGTCTTCAATCGTATTTGCCATATGCTGGACATGAAGTCTCGCATTGCGTATTACAATGGTTTGGTGTTACCCCATTTGGACTATGGAGATATATTATGGGGCGATCAGCTGGGGTTGAAGTCTGAAATGGAGCAATTGCAAGCTTTCCAGAATAAGTTTGCAAGAAAGGTTCTTGGTAAGAAAGTCTCATCTAAGGAAGCATTGAAAGAATTATCGTGGGTGCCACTTGAGGATCGACGTCGTATCCATCGTTGTTTTCTCGTACAGAACGCCATTAAAGGAAATATTCCAGAACATTTTGAAAATTTCAATTCGCCATTAAACACCCATGGATACAACACAAGAAATGGTCACCTTCCACGCTTTGGTAGAATCAGGACTGAGTGGGGACGAAGATTAACTTGCTATCAAGCAACTATTGAATGGCAAAATTTGCCACTTTCAATTAGACAGCCAATGCCACAAAACATTTTTAAAAGACATTTGAATGAATATTTTTTAGATCGGACTTTTAAGAGGCTGTCCGTGTAAGAACCGACCACTCGATTTTCGGCCGAAAACAGAATTTCTTCAAATTTTCTGTGTGAGACAGTTAGTCCATATGATAAACAAAAATAGCAATAATTTGGCGTTAAGTGCTATTTTTCAATATTTCTGGCGACGATTTCCGAGTACGGTCCAAAACCGTAAAAACCGTTCTGTTTCAAGTCAAATTTAGGCGTTGCGCTGAAGGAGCTGAAAAATTACGCTTTTACTCAAATACAATAAATTTTACAGATAATTTTATTTCATGTTTTTTCTTTTGATTAACGGTAAAATATTTAAAATCAGGCGCAAAAAAAATTAATTATGATTTTTTGAAAATGTCCTACAAATAGCCTTCGCAAAATTTTAGCGGGCATGCTGCTGGTTGAAGAAGTGTTTCTCAAAAGTATAACGTGATCTGGAGCCCTGACTAATACTCATGTTTAGTACTAGGGCTGGTGTACCGAGAACAGGAAAAAAAACTTTGGGCACTAACCTTTTGGAACTACAGGAGTACGATCAACATAGCTAATATTCAGACGCGAAAGCTTGCGTGACACAGTGTTGCAACGATTATTTTTCCCAAGTTTCCCGCATAAAATAATATTACCTTGAAGCAAATATTCTCAAAACGCACTCTTGGTTCGGGATAAGGCATGAGTAACCTTGAATTCACCAAAGATTCCTCCAAAATATGGAATTTATAAGCTAATTAACTACTGCGGCGTGTGTTGCCTAAGTTTCGCCTAAACACAATTGCTGAAATTGGGTCATCACAGGCCTTGTACTATACAAAAATTCCATATTAAACATATTTAACCCATTCACTCCTGGGACTTTAAAGCGCGACAACCCCCCAATTCCCTGGGAGTTTTGGCCTAAAAATTTGCGCTCGCGAACGCGTGAAGTAAACCATATGCGCAGTAAACCGAAAGACAAGATCAAGTTTTCAAACAAACTCCATTTTTAAGTGGAATAAATAAGCGACTAGAAAATGTAAAATAAATGCTGTTTAACCAAAGGAATTGATACAAATGGTCAACAGGACTATGGAAATCGAATAATTTCTTTACCGCGCGACAAAAGGCACAAAAATAAATATTTCACGGGTCGCACAAAACACGAGAAAACAATGATCAAAGCCAAAATGGGCAAAAACACGATTTCTAAATACTGTTCCTTAGTTTAGCTAAAGTTTATTGAAGTTTTCTTTCAGATAAATCCGGTTACAAAGAGAGGCGCATCAATAATTTCAACGTAAACAAGCCGCAAGCGCTTCGCATCAATAAACATGATAAAGGAAATATACACTCTGTACTTCACATAAAAGACACACAAATGAGTCTCCAAATCAAGTTAATTCAAAACATGAAAGATAAATGGTAGCCAAATATATGAAATGGGTCAATCATGAAAGAACTGAAGCCAAAAAAACTGGCAAAAGGAAAACCCAAATGCGTAAATGCGTAAGAACGCGCAAATCGAATTATCTCATCAAATGAAATTAACCACAGCCAAAGGGTCAAAAAGGTCAAGCAAACAACTATCATTTTCAAGAAATAAATACTCTCCGAATCCATTAAAGTTGTCTTCGCTCTCTGAGTCCCCAAAATTAACGCAACCTCGGGGTCAATTTCAGAAGCCGCCGCCATTGTTTTCGCAAAACGTGTTGGCTTGCGCTCAACGGAAAATCCCGACCTCGTGTTGTTCTCATCAGCTGTCAAAATATGCGCAAAAGACGGCAAATGATTGGTTTATTACCTGTCAAAGTCTCTATGAGGACAAAAGAGCAAATAACACTCAGTAAGAGTGGGGAGAGGGTCAAGACCAGCGGCCATTTTTACGGGCGGTTACGGGCGGTTCAGGGAATTCGTGGGTTGTCGTACACGGGCGGTTACGGGCGGTTACGGGGCGAATGGGTTAAGAAGTAAAAGTGTTTGCCATATGATTGTTGGCAAAAAAAAGATAACAGTGTACCGCGAATGTACCTCAGATGTACAGATAAGAAGATGTCGATTTCAGTCGGCAAACACGCTGGAATGTCAAGGCTATTTTAGCAGCTCTCCTAATCTACTTTTTGTTTATTTTGCATTGCGCGTTAAAAAGCAATACCAATCCTAGGTACTTGAGAAATAAATTATTTTACTGTTTATATTTGATTTTAGAAATGGCTTAGAAGCTTTGCCTTTTTTATTCAACAGTTTTTTTTCTTTTCGTGTTGTTATTTTTGCCTAGCCCTTTGTGCTAAAATTAAATTATGCAAATTGTAGAAGTCTGACGTCGACAGCGTTTTACTCAGTTTACGCAAAAGATAACAAATTTATTTTTTGCGCTTTTCGTCGTTTTTGCTGTTTGCAATGGCAGGATCGTGTTCCTTCTCAGCAGTTACAAGTGGCACGTGCGGAAGTAGTCGTGGATTTACATAATGTGTAGCCCTAAACAGCTGTGACGGCGATATCAGTTGGCATCTTCAAAATCACCACCTGTCAAGGGAAAATGTCTGTGAGAAGGATCTAATTCTGGCAAGAGCAGGTCTTCTAGAGCTCACAGAAGAAAAGGTTAAAAATATGACGGTTTGTCCAGCTCATCGTTTTACCCTGGGAAAGTACTGGCAAGCCCCTAAGACCTGCCGGTATCCACAACATCATGGCAAGAAAACGGCGGTGACTGGAACACATGTAATTAATTTCAAGCTAGCCAGGGAAATTAAAAACATCTTTGGAGAAGCTACACCCGTTGGTTTGCGTAAGTTTTAACTTTGAAGATTTTATTTTGTAACCACTGCATATTGTTTACGTTTGAATGCCCTAATGGTAATGCAGACTTCATTTTCCCACGAGTCATTGCACGAGTGCGGTTTGGGAGATTATCGGACACCCTGCCGCAATGAAACATAGTTTGTTCTGAATATGAATATTGCACAAAATTCAAAACAACAACATTAATAAAACTTGCTCATTTTTTTACAAAGCTGCTTAGCCATACAACTTCCGGCTGGTTGGTCAGGGTTTACGAGTTTTTTCGTTTTGGATGGGGCAGGTGGGCGTGGTGTGTAATCGTGTGATCTTCATGCTGCAGATTCTAGGTATTTTACAAACCCTTATGAGGAAGTTTATTAACATTTGTTTTTGTTATACTAGCAATCTGCACAACGTGCAGGAAGCAACATAGTGAAGGCGTGGCTCAAAAAACAGACTGGCTGTACCCCAAGGAACCTGAAGACGAGACATCCCATCAAAGGTATGTAGCGAGTGCAATCCGTTTTGAAAAAGAAAGGGTGAAAAATCACTTTTACTGTCACATTTGTTAATAGCGTAACGTTACTTGACAAATGTACTTGCTTTTACATTTTCATAGACCTGCCAAAGAGGCTGCCATGGAAACCATCAGCCTCCTCGTCACCTCGACCCCATTCCGTGAGCCTCCAACTCCTCAGAATATCGCCGCGTCTCCTCCAACAGCCTTAGTTACAGATACCGTTCGTGTGTATAACTCAGCTATGGACAAGATTGCAAATCTCACTGCACAAGAAACAAAACGCGAGCCTCTTATCTCCCAACTCAAAACCCCCTTGAACAACTTGAGCAAAGTGGAACAGTTGAATGTTGTACAAAAGGCTAGTGAAGACTGTTTGCTAGTGTGTAGCGCAATAGCACCAGGAAGTGGCTGTTGGATGCAAACCCAACTTACATAAAGCGGAAGTATTTACGTACAGGAAATGTCATTCAAGTTAACATTAAATCGAGGCTGTATTGCATCAGCCACCATGTATATATTTCATAGCCACGTGTAACTTCTAGTTAGTGCGAATGTCAGTGAAAGAAGAAAATTAAATGTTTGGTTACAGTTGATCTTGGAGTCTTCAATCCACCGAAGAACAAATGGCCACGCTTGCAACAGGTTATGGGCCCAGCAGAAGGCTCATGTTCGACGGTGATGTTACGAAATACGAACTTTGGGAAGTAAAATTCCTGGGACTTATGAGACTTCAAAAGTTGTACGATGTTCTCCTAGCCGAAGGTGAGCTAGATGACACAGAAACGGAAAAGAACATTGATGCCTTCGCTCAACTGATCCAGTACCTGGACGATCGAAGCCTGTCCTTAATTATGAGGGATGCGAGGGACGATGGCAGAAGAGCCCTCCAAATATTGAGGAACCATTACATGGGAAAAAGCAAACCACGTGTTCTTGCATTGTATACAGAACTAACTTCACTGCAGAAAGCCCACGACGAATGCATAACAGATTATGTTCTACGTGCTGAAACAGCAGCTGCATCGCTCAAATCCGCCGGGGAGACAGTGAGCGACAGCCTTTTGATTGCCATGGTACTGAAAGGATTACCTGTGGAATACAAAACCTTTTCCGCCATTGTTTCGCAGCGCGACGACAAGATTCAGTTTCAAGAATTCAAAGTAGCCCTTAGGAGTTATGAAGAGACCGAAAGATCTCATATGCCGCCACAAATTGGAGAGGACAATGTTATGAACTGTAAACAGAAACATTCAGCATCGAACGGACATATAACATGTTACTCCTGCGGTCAACCTGGTCACAAATCAAGTGAATGTCGCATAAAGGAACAAAGGAAGAAGATTAATCACCGATGGTGCAGACACTGCAAGTCCAAGACACACAACACAGATGTTTGTCGCAAGAAGGACACAGCGAAAACCGTGAGTGACGATAAGAGGGGCGCTTCATTTGCGTTCAAAGTGACTGTAGACTCTCTTAACGTAACAAGAGAAAATTCCTTATTAGTAGATACAGGAGCTACTGCTCATATTCTCAATGATAAGTCCAAGTTTTTACATTTTGATGATGATTTCAAACCCGAAAATCATTACATAGAGTTAGCTGATGGCAGTAGGGCATGTGGTGTTGTGTCTGCCAGGGGCAGGGCACAAGTTACTCTGCATGATGTAGGGGGTGTTCCCTATGAAGTCTTTCTTGAAGACGCTTTATATATACCTAGTTATAAACAGAACATATTTTCTCTTCAATCCACCGAAGAACAAATGGCCACGCTTGCAACAGGTTATGGGCCCAGCAGAAGGCTCATGTTCGACGGTGATGTTACGAAATACGAACTTTGGGAAGTAAAATTCCTAGGACTTATGAGACTTCAAAAGTTGTACGATGTTCTCCTAGCCGAAGGTGAGCTAGATGACACAGAAACGGAAAAGAACATTGATGCCTTCGCTCAACTGATCCAGTACCTGGACGATCGAAGCCTGTCCTTAATTATGAGGGATGCGAGGGACGATGGCAGAAGAGCCCTCCAAATATTGAGGAACCATTACATGGGAAAAAGCAAACCACGTGTTCTTGCATTGTATACAGAACTAACTTCACTGCAGAAAGCCCAAGACGAATGCATAACAGATTATGTTCTACGTGCTGAAACAGCAGCTGCATCGCTCAAATCCGCCGGGGAGACAGTGAGCGACAGCCTTTTGATTGCCATGGTACTGAAAGGATTACCTGTGGAATACAAAACCTTTTCCGCCATTGTTTCGCAGCGCGACGACAAGATTCAGTTTCAAGAATTCAAAGTAGCCCTTAGGAGTTATGAAGAGACCGAAAGATCTCATATGCCGCCACAAATTGGAGAGGACAATGTTATGAACTGTAAACAGAAACATTCAGCATCGAACGGACATATAACATGTTACTCCTGCGGTCAACCTGGTCACAAATCAAGTGAATGGAATTTCCCCTATAAACGGCAGATGATGATTTCAAACCCGAAAATCATTACATAGAGTTAGCTGATGGCAGTAGGGCATGTGGTGTTGTGTCTGCCAGGGGCAGGGCACAAGTTACTCTGCATGATGTAGGGGGTGTTCCCTATGAAGTCTTTCTTGAAGACGCTTTATATATACCTAGTTATAAACAGAACATATTTTCTGTTCAATCTGCCGTTTATAGGGGAAATTCCATACACTTGACACCAGATTCTGCTGAGCTAAGTACACCAGGTGACACCAAATTTGCTATGAAGAAATATGGGAAGTTGTATTACCTCAACTATGCCGATTCCAGTAATGGTGCGCACAGTGCGGAAACTTGGCACAAAATATTGGGGCATTGCAACGTGCATGATGTTTTTAAACTAGAAAATGTTGTTGAGGGGATGAAAATAACAACAAAGCCCAAGGGTAAGCCTGAATGTGACACTTGTGTAAAGGGAAAGATGTCACAGTTTCGAAATAGAGAGCCAGATAGTCGTGCAACTGCACCTCTGGAGTTAGTACACACTGACTTAGCAGGTCCTGTCACACCAGGGTCAAGGGATGGTCACAATTATGCAATGGTTTTTGTGGATGATTTTTCTGGTGCCTTTGGGGTATATTTCCTAAAGAACAAGAGTGATGCCATCACAGCAATGAAGCAGTTCTTGGCTGATACTGCACCCTTTGGTACAGTCAAACGATTACGATCTGACAATGGGGGTGAATACGTTAGTGATCAATTCAAATCCTTATTGTTAGATAACCACATCAAACATGAGCTTACAGCTCCCTATTCACCCCACCAAAACGGGACAGCTGAGAGAGCATGGCGATCGCTTTTTGATATGGCAAGGTGTCTGTTAATCGAAGCAGAGTTACCTAAACAGTTATGGACCTATGCTGTCATGACATCAGCACATATCCGCAACAGGTGTTATAATTCCAGAACAGGTAAAACACCTTATGAGTGCTTGACAGGTACCAAACCAAATTTGTCCAACATGCATGTATTAGGTTCATTGTGTCACGCTTATGTACAGAACAAAACCAAATTAGATGCTCGAGCTAAGGAAGGCATTTTTATAGGTTATGATAGGTCCAGTCCTGCATTTCTTGTTTATTACCCTGATCAAAACACCATCAAGAAAGCCAGATGTGTCAAATTCAGTGAGAGATTCGACCATAAAGAGGAAAGTGTTGAATTGTTATCTGATTCAGCTGAGTACAAAGAACCTGAAATGCAAAAGCCTGAGATTAAGGTAGAAAGTGTTAAGCGTTACCCTACCAGGGAGCATGTCAGACCAAAATACCTTGATGACTATGCAACAGGGGAGGAACTTGATCATGCAATTGATGATTTTGCAAATTTTACAGTTGACTACTGTTACACAGCTAGAAATGTTCCACAGTCATATGAATGTGCCATCACATCCCCAGAGTCTAGGAAGTGGAAAGTTGCTATGGATGAAGAGTTAAATTCACTATGGGATAATGACACATTTGAACTCACCTCCCTACCAGAGGGTCGAACTTCAGTGGGGGGAAAGTGGGTTTATACTATCAAATTAGGTCCCAATGGAGAGGAAAAGTACAAAGCCCGTTTTGTTGCAAAGGGTTACTCCCAGGCCCCAGGTATAGACTATCATGAGACATTTTCTCCAACTGCTCGTTTAACTTCGGTTCGAATGTTAATGCAATTAGCTGTTCAAAAAGGTATGGTTATCCATCAAATGGATGTTAAGACTGCTTATTTGAATGCACCTATTGACTGTGAGTTGTATGTTGAGCAACCTGAAGGTTATGAACAAAAAGGGCCCAATGGACAAAAACTTGTTTGCAAGCTAAAGAAATCATTGTATGGCTTGAAACAAAGTGGGAGAAACTGGAACAGTATGTTACATGACTATCTAACACAAGAAGAGTTTGTACAATCCTTAGTGGATCCTTGTGTTTATGTCAGGACTACTGAGAGTGGTCAAGTAATTTTAATTGTATGGGTTGATGACATAATTATTGCAGGTAGCAACACAGATGTGTTGAAAGAATTTAAAGAATGTCTTATGATGAAATTCAAAATGAAAGATCTGGGTATTCTATCATGGTTTCTAGGCATCCAATTCAAGTGTGGAAATGGGTATGTTGAAATGAACCAAACCCAGTACATAGAAAAGATTTTGTCTCGGTTCAACATGTCAGAATGCAAGCCAAAGGCAATCCCATGTGAACTGGGTGTAACTAAGGGCAGTACAGTTAATGAAAGCAATTTTGAAAATGTAGGTTTGTATCGTGAGATTGTTGGAAGTTTGATTTACCTCATGACATGCACAAGACCTGATTTGTGTTATGTAGTCACATATCTTTCTCAGCATCTATCAAAGCCAATGAAGGCACATTATGCCATATCAAAACAAGTGCTGAGGTATCTAAAGGGTACTCAAGATAGATGCTTAAAGTTTGTAAAAGGGCCTGAAGTGAAACTAGAGGGGTACAGTGATTCAGACTGGGCAACATCCAGTGATAGACGTAGCATCAGTGGATATGCTTTTAAGTTATGTAGTGCAAGCTCACTGATATCGTGGAAGAGTGCAAAGCAGTCAGTGGTAGCACTGTCTTCTTGTGAAGCTGAGTATGTAGCATTAGCCATGGCTACCCAGGAAGCTAAATTTCTTAGGCAACTATTAGCTGATCTAGTGGGTCCCCCTTGTGAGGTTATTCGCATGTATGTAGATAATCAAGGGGCAATAGCACTGGCTAATAATCCTGTGCATCATAAGAGATCAAAGCATATTGATGTTAAATACCACTTCTTAAGATTAGAGATCCAGAATGGAAACCTCAAGCTGACATATGTACCAACAGAAAATAATGTTGCAGACATTTTTACTAAGCCTGTAACTAGGGTTAAACTTAATAGACTACTTCCATAAATGTTGTAAAGTTGTGATTGAGTGGGGGTGTTGGATGCAAACCCAACTTACATAAAGCGGAAGTATTTACGTACAGGAAATGTCATTCAAGTTAACATTAAATCGAGGCTGTATTGCATCAGCCACCATGTATATATTTCATAGCCACGTGTAACTTCTAGTGTGTGCGAATGTCAGTGAAAGAAGAACAATAAATGTTTGGTTACAGTTGATCTTGGAGTCTTCAATCCACCGAAGAACAAATGGCCACGCTTGCAACACCAATTGTTCAATCTGTCTGTTCAATCTGCCGTTTATAGGGGAAATTCCATACACTTGACACCAGATTCTGCTGAGCTAAGTACACCAGGTGACACCAAATTTGCTATGAAGAAATATGGGAAGTTGTATTACCTCAACTATGCCGATTCCAGTAATGGTGCGCACAGTGCGGAAACTTGGCACAAAATATTGGGGCATTGCAACGTGCATGATGTTTTTAAACTAGAAAATGTTGTTGAGGGGATGAAAATAACAACAAAGCCCAAGGGTAAGCCTGAATGTGACACTTGTGTAAAGGGAAAGATGTCACAGTTTCGAAATAGAGAGCCAGATAGTCGTGCAACTGCACCTCTGGAGTTAGTACACACTGACTTAGCAGGTCCTGTCACACCAGGGTCAAGGGATGGTCACAATTATGCAATGGTTTTTGTGGATGATTTTTCTGGTGCCTTTGGGGTATATTTCCTAAAGAACAAGAGTGATGCCATCACAGCAATGAAGCAGTTCTTGGCTGATACTGCACCCTTTGGTACAATCAAACGATTACGATCTGACAATGGGGGTGAATACGTTAGTGATCAATTCAAATCCTTATTGTTAGATAACCACATCAAACATGAGCTTACAGCTCCCTATTCACCCCACCAAAACGGGACAGCTGAGAGAGCATGGCGATCGCTTTTTGATATGGCAAGGTGTCTGTTAATCGAAGCAGAGTTACCTAAACAGTTATGGACCTATGCTGTCATGACATCAGCACATATCCGCAACAGGTGTTATAATTCCAGAACAGGTAAAACACCTTATGAGTGCTTGACAGGTACCAAACCAAATTTGTCCAACATGCATGTATTTGGTTCATTGTGTCACGCTTATGTACAGAACAAAACCAAATTAGATGCTCGAGCTAAGGAAGGCATTTTTATAGGTTATGATAGGTCCAGTCCTGCATTTCTTGTTTATTACCCTGATCAAAACACCATCAAGAAAGCCAGATGTGTCAAATTCAGTGAGAGATTCGACCATAAAGAGGAAAGTGTTGAATTGTTATCTGATTCAGCTGAGTACAAAGAACCTGAAATGCAAAAGCCTGAGATTAAGGTAGAAAGTGTTAAGCGTTACCCTACCAGGGAGCATGTCAGACCAAAATACCTTGATGACTATGCAACAGGGGAGGAACTTGATCATGCAATTGATGATTTTGCAAATTTTACAGTTGACTACTGTTACACAGCTAGAAATGTTCCACAGTCATATGAATGTGCCATCACATCCCCAGAGTCTAGGAAGTGGAAAGTTGCTATGGATGAAGAGTTAAATTCACTATGGGATAATGACACATTTGAACTCACCTCCCTACCAGAGGGTCGAACTTCAGTGGGGGGAAAGTGGGTTTATACTATCAAATTAGGTCCCAATGGAGAGGAAAAGTACAAAGCCCGTTTTGTTGCAAAGGGTTACTCCCAGGCCCCAGGTATAGACTATCATGAGACATTTTCTCCAACTGCTCGTTTAACTTCGGTTCGAATGTTAATGCAATTAGCTGTTCAAAAAGGTATGGTTATCCATCAAATGGATGTTAAGACTGCTTATTTGAATGCACCTATTGACTGTGAGTTGTATGTTGAGCAACCTGAAGGTTATGAACAAAAAGGGCCCAATGGACAAAAACTTGTTTGCAAGCTAAAGAAATCATTGTATGGCTTGAAACAAAGTGGGAGAAACTGGAACAGTATGTTACATGACTATCTAACACAAGAAGAGTTTGTACAATCCTTAGTGGATCCTTGTGTTTATGTCAGGACTACTGAAAGTGGTCAAGTAATTTTAATTGTATGGGTTGATGACATAATTATTGCAGGTAGCAACACAGATGTGTTGAAAGAATTTAAAGAATGTCTTATGATGAAATTCAAAATGAAAGATCTGGGTATTCTATCATGGTTTCTAGGCATCCAATTCAAGTGTGGAAATGGGTATGTTGAAATGAACCAAACCCAGTACATAGAAAAGATTTTGTCTCGGTTCAACATGTCAGAATGCAAGCCAAAGGCAATCCCATGTGAGCTGGGTGTAACTAAGGGCAGTACAGTTAATGAAAGCAATTTTGAAAATGTAGGTTTGTATCGTGAGATTGTTGGAAGTTTGATTTACCTCATGACATGCACAAGACCTGATTTGTGTTATGTAGTCACATATCTTTCTCAGCATCTATCAAAGCCAATGAAGGCACATTATGCCATATCAAAACAAGTGCTGAGGTATCTAAAGGGTACTCAAGATAGATGCTTAAAGTTTGTAAAAGGGCCTGAAGTGAAACTAGAGGGGTACAGTGATTCAGACTGGGCAACATCCAGTGATAGACGAAGCATCAGTGGATATGCTTTTAAGTTATGTAGTGCAAGCTCACTGATATCGTGGAAGAGTGCAAAGCAGTCAGTGGTAGCACTGTCTTCTTGTGAAGCTGAGTATGTAGCATTAGCCATGGCTACCCAGGAAGCTAAATTTCTTAGGCAACTATTAGCTGATCTAGTGGGTCCCCCTTGTGAGGTTATTCGCATGTATGTAGATAATCAAGGGGCAATAGCACTGGCTAATAATCCTGTGCATCATAAGAGATCAAAGCATATTGATGTTAAATACCACTTCTTAAGATTAGAGATCCAGAATGGAAACCTCAAGCTGACATATGTACCAACAGAAAATAATGTTGCAGACATTTTTACTAAGCCTGTAACTAGGGTTAAACTTAATAGACTACTTCCATAAATGTTGTAAAGTTGTGATTGAGTGGGGGTGTTGGATGCAAACCCAACTTACATAAAGCGGAAGTATTTACGTACAGGAAATGTCATTCAAGTTAACATTAAATCGAGGCTGTATTGCATCAGCCACCATGTATATATTTCATAGCCACGTGTAACTTCTAGTTAGTGCGAATGTCAGTGAAAGAAGAACAATAAATGTTTGGTTACAGTTGATCTTGGAGTCTTCAATCCACCGAAGAACAAATGGCCACGCTTGCAACAGTGGCGAGGAGCTCTTCAAGTCCATGGCTCAGTCTACACAAGGAGAAAAGTTTGACGGTTCACCACCTGGTGATCTAGTGGTACTTATGACTGCATACAAGGACGCCAAGACTAAGAATTTAAAGAGACAGATACTAAGCCTTTACGCTTATAGATATCCCATGAGCATGCTGCAAAAAATACACCAACCATACGGAAAACTATCCACATGGGAAATAAAGCAAGCACGCTCCCATGCTAATCTAAGCGGCCCTGGTACAACCCCTGAAGTTACAACCAAGCACCGCGTACGTCTTGACATGAGTAAGGTCGATCACTTTGTGGAGTTTACAAATAGACCGTACTTCTATCAAGACGTTTCTTATCGTAGTAAAATACTAATCCTTGAAAGTGGCGACAGAATAGAGATGCCTAATGTTGTGAGGACAGTGACCAGATCTACAATGATTGAACAATACTTGGAGTATTGCAAAGAACAATGTTAAGAACCACTAAGTAGGTCAACTTTGTTCAAAATCCTGGAGGTTCGAGAGGCATCGCAGCGTAAGTCGCTCCAGGGCTTGGCCAATACTGCAGCTGATGGCGCGGCGGGATTTCAGACTCTTGAGACACTGGTTGAAACTCTTGAGAAAGGAGGAATGGAGAAACAGTGGTGTCTTGATGTTCGTAGAAAGCTCAGAGATGCAAAACGCTATCTTAAGACTGACTTCCGCGTACATTGCCAGCCACATAATTCTACTTGCGCTGACCACTGTCGACATTTTGCGCTTAGTGATCCTGTTGAAGCCGATTTCCAGCAACCCTGCTCTCATGAGCACGTATTCAGCTGCGATGACTGCCAAGGGATGAAGAATGTACTTCAGGAAGTCAGACTGGGGATCGAAGGGTCATCCTGGACACCTTACAGTTCAGAACAACAAGAGGATCTGCTATATGATTTTGACCGCGCAAAGTCAGACATCTTGGTGTGGAAAGCCCACGTTATTCGTTCGATAAACCAGGAAGAGGCTAAACAAGATGCACTTAGATCAGCCGACGATACGTCCGCTATCCTAATAATGGACTGGGCCATGAAATTTCTTCAAATTAGATATCGTGAGAAGCAGTCCGATTGGTTTGGAAAACGAGGCCTTAGCTGGCACATATCAACGGTCATAACTAAGAATGCTAGCACTGGGAAGGTTGAGCTGAAATCATATGCGCATATCTTTGATTCGTGCCAGCAGGACTGGTATGCAGTCTGCTCAATCATTGAAAACACACTGGAGGTTGTAAAAAAGGATCACCCCAAGATTACCCAAGTGAGTCTTAGGAGTGACGAAGCAGGCTGTTACCACAACAACTTCCTCTTGGCGGCCGTAAGAGATGCTGGGAAACGAGCTGGCCTTACTATCACACAGTATGACTTTTCCGAGCCACAGTACGGAAAAGATGTGTGCGATAGAATCCTTTGTCCGATGAAATCAGCGATCCGACGATATTGCAGTGAGGGAAACGACGTTCTCTCTGCAAAGGGACATGTGTACAGCGCTTTCCGAACATTCTGTTCGAGGCACAACTGCTTGCGTTTGCACAGTAAATGAGACTCAAAAAACACTCGAGGTAAATAAAGTGGATGGTTTCAGTAGGTATCATAACTTTGAATTTGAATTAAATGGAATTCGGGTGTGGAGAGCTTATGGCGTAGGGAAAGGTAAAATAATTCCCTATCAAGACATCATCGTAAAGCCCTAAGGTCCAACAGATCTTGTTGTAGATGTAGACTTTTTCGCAGTCAAGGAGACTCGATTCCATATGGCTACGTCAAGTGATGACGACCAAAGCAGCGGTCTCTTCTGCTCTGAGCCTGGATGTCAGATGGTGTTTAAGAAATTTAGTGAGCTTGAGAGTCATCTTGATGTCGGCGAACACCGCCAAGTACGCGGGAGCTCCGAAACAGTGTATGACAAACTCCGAAGAGACTGGGCCGAAAAATTCCTTACTGTTGACAAAAACGAGGAAACCGGCCGCGCACTTGTGGTACATAGCGATGAGCAAAGTGACAAAAATGAAGATTCTGGTTCTTGTAGTGACTTAAAGCTTGGCTGGGCTTTACACAAGTCTCGAAGTCAAGCTGTGCGGTTTACGGATGAGGTTAAACAGTACCTAACCACGAAATTCGACCTCGGAGAGAGAACTGGCAACAAAGCAGATCCCGGAAAAGTGGCTGCAGACATGAGAACATCGAGGAAACCAGATGGTTCGCGGATGTTTGAAAGAAAAGACTGGCTAACGAAGAGTCAAGTGCAAGGTTTCTTCTCGAGACTGGCGGCCTCACGTAGAAGACAGGGGAACCAAGAGGTGCAGGTAGAGGACGTGTACGCAGAGGAGGAAGAGCAAGAAAGGCATAGGGTACTGGAGAATGTGGCCGCCCAACTCAGTCCTAGACATCCAATCTGCTATGATTCCTACTGCCTATGCGACCTCTCACGAGACGAGAAACTAGACAGTTTCAGTGTAGTTATGCTGAAGGAGATACTTAGATATTTTGAAGTTCCCTTTGCTTCAAAAGATCGGAAAAAGAATTTGGTAGTTAACCTATCCAAATTCTTAGAAGGATGTGAATGTCGCCGTTAGCAAAGCAAGTTCACAAAATGCCTTCTTCAGAATGTATTGGGCGTTGTACATACGGCTTAACATTTTTTTTCTTTTTATTGAACTAAGTGAACGAAGATGGTTTTAACAGCGTGAAATAATTGTAAATATATTGTGGGGAATCGCGGAACTTTGTGTAGCTGTGTTAAACTAGTAGCACTGTCAACTTTATTTGCCTTCTGGCACGCCATCGGAAACACAGCGAGTAGAATAAACATTGAATTCCAGGCGCCCAATCCAATTTTTTTTTGCTTGCAGGAACTATGAACTCCGTATTGACACATCGCGGTGTAAACCTGCACCACATTTGCATAGATTGAATTCGCTGAAGAGAATTACTCAACCAACAATGCTGGTATTAAGAGATAAACGCTATTTCAAAGAAAATGAAGCCAAAGATAGAAAGCGTATAATTCAGCATGAAAATCTTGCAGTTATTGTTATTGCAACTTTAAAACAACGCGGTAAGAATGTCCGTGACATGCTAAAAATAACTTAGACATGTTAGCGTGCTACAATGTAGACGACTGAAATCTACATTTTCTTTAGATTCTCGCTACAGCTGAAGTACACTAGTGAACAATAATATTTCCTTTCTAGGCATTAAATTATATGATTAACGGTTCTAGTTGTTAAATATGAGTGTCCTTTTACATATAGTCCAAACCTTAATTATTTAACTGAATTTTAGAAACAGCTTTTAGGCCAGACAGAAGATAACTTAAACCGCAGCCGCTCAGTTTAGCTTAAAACGTCCCAATTGGTAGAATATTTCGTGAATTTAAGGCTTGTCATGCCTTATTCAGAGCAAACAGCACGTTTTGAGAATATTTGCTTCAAGGTAATATTTCATGCGGGAAACTTAAGAATTTATGTGGGAAACTTAGGAACAATAATCGGTGCGAAATTGTGTCACGCAAGCTTTCGCGTCTGAATATTAGCTATGTTGATCGTACTCCTGTAGTTCCAAAAGGTTAGTGCCCAAAGTTTTTTTTCATGTTCCCGGTACACTAGCCCTAGTGCTAAACATGAGTATTGGTCAGGGCTCCAGATCACGTTATACTTTTGAGAAACACTTCTTCAACCAGCAGCATGCCCGCTAAAATTTTGCGAAGGCTATCTGTAGGACATTTTCAAAAAATCATAATTAATTTTTTTTGCGCCTGATTTTAAATATTTTACCATTAATCGAAAGAAAAAACATGAAATAAAATTATCTGTAAGTTTTATTGTATTTGAGTAAAAGCGTAATTTTTCAGCTCCTTCAGCGCAACGCCTAAATTTGACTTGAAACAGAACGGTTTTTACGGTTTTGGACCGTACTCGGAAATCGTCGCCAGAAATATTGAAAAATAGCACTTAAAGCCAAATTATTGCTATTTTTGTTTATCATATGGACTAACTGTCTCACACAGAAAATTTGAAAAAATTCTGTTTTCGGCCGAAAATCGAGTGGTCGGTTCTTACACGGAAAGCCTCTTAATAATTAGTTGTAGCCTGATGTTCTTCATATATTTTATAGTTGTTATCTTTTTATCTTTTTAGTTATGTTTTTTGTCAGAGGACCTCCCTGAAAACCACATAACGTGACGGGAATATCCTCTTTAAATATTTATTATTAATATTTATTATTATATATTATATGTTTACCCAACATCCCAAGTGGGTTATCACGCCGGTAAACCCATAGAAAGTGTGATCTATTGCTTTTATAAAATAACTTTTACTAGAATGGAATCTTTGAGGTAAAAAGTATGCTTTTAGTACCGTGATCAAGTCATGTATTCTCTCTAAAGTCATCATAAGCCAATCATGACTCACGATTTAATAGCACTGAACTTTCTCAAAACTCAATTCAGTCAAACAACAAACAGCAGCACTTCAAAACACGAGTTTTTGCACTCATTACATCATAACTTATGAAAGCTGTTTTAATGGAAAAGTCAACACATATTCATGGGAACGTACAATGAAATAATACGTTCGTGGTTTGTTTACTACAGAAGTACAAATTAATTGTACCTCGCAGCTGTATTTTGCTGAGTCGATCCGTAAGAATTTCGTGCTTACAGACGGAACTGGTAGCTATTGTAATGGAGGACTTCATTCACTTTTTGCAAGCCGCAGTGGTTTAAGATCTGTTTTCTGGACTTTATTGTGATCAAGAAATGCTGCGGTAACGACGTGGCTGCATTTGCGAAGTTGTCGCATGTAACTTTATATGCTCGTATAGCGACCGATGGAAATATGTCGAAGAAAGGTTTCTTTGCCGTAGCCACATATTGGCATTAATATTTGTCGATTTGTGAAGTCAGGTGGTTTGAGGTAGGTTATGGCATCAATATCACGGAATAATTTGTGCAAATGTTGGAAAAAACCAGCCTGAAACTCTGACATCTTTCATCACCGTTGGCACCTTGTTTACAACCTAAAGCGGCCGAGTTTGAACCATATCTTGATCAGAGATCTCTTTTTGGAACAATTTCTTTCAGTAAGGAATTTAATTTTGACATAACATAAATCAAGAATGCTAAAACTATCCGTTTTGTTGCTGGTTGGCACTTGGTTAAGTTTTCCTAGAGACTTTCTACACCAGAAATTCACACAGTTGTTGTCTTTCTCTGCGATTTGGCATCGTCGTGAAATGTAAACTGCTTTCCAGCTTTGTACTTTATAACTTCTAAAGCTATGGCAGTCGCGAATTGTGACCCTCAGTAATAAAATGTGGAAACCAATGCTTTTAAGATTAAGAAGGGCTGGGTAAGTGACTTGTTCTGTTTTTTAGCCTTTCTAAAATCGTTGTTTGCAGATCAATAGCAGGTTTTGTTTATGGCTCGTGGTCCGGATGCCTTTTTCTATGGGTTTACCGGCACAATAACCCATAGGTTTTATACCAATCAGCGCGCACGTAGTATCTGAGTTATTTATAAATGCGAAGAAACATGGATACTGTGAACATGCAACATCCTCCATTATTACACAACGAAGGATCGAAGTTTGTCTAGAGAAAGTTGTTAATAATACATAAAAATGAAAAAATTAAATGCCTTCTTTTACCTGACGGATTGTTCGCCATACAAAGATCGATCCAATCATGTTCTGACTTCTCTGTTATCTCCCATGATAGAAACGCTTGACCAAACATGTGACAATCGCACGATCTGCTCACCGCGTGATGCGACATATTACGCC
The DNA here is from genome assembly GCA_949710005.1 of Ricordea florida. Classification (NCBI taxonomy): domain Eukaryota; kingdom Metazoa; phylum Cnidaria; class Anthozoa; order Corallimorpharia; family Ricordeidae; genus Ricordea; species Ricordea florida. The sequence continues at coordinate 16,172,766 of OX453272.1, forward strand.
GCCACAAGCAGATATATCGGTCATCCTCACCTTGGTTACCAACTGTAACCATGCCTGATCACAGGGTAATTACAACTTTTACCTAGGTTAAATTTCTTTTGTCTTTTGCGGCATTTACCAAAGTATCAGTTGCCATTTACACACGGAAAATGTTTACCTAGGTTAGTAAATTCTGATACCTTAGTAAACCGTTCAAGTCTAAACACAGAATTAGAAACAAACTGTACAAAACAACCAACAAAAAGGAAAGAAAGTACATGCCCTTAGCCATTCAATAATGTGATCATTTGAGCAAAAAATAATATAGAAATTATTTTTTGGCAGGCAATTACTACCCACCAGCAGGGACCTGTGGAACCACTTGACACTTATTTAACTGGAAAGTTTCGTCTAAACATTTCAGATGCAGGTAAGATGCATTATTTTGTTCAAGGGCTAAGTGCCGATTTGAGAGAAACTGTTTTGCTAAAACAACTAAAGACTTTCCGGGAGGTGGAAGAAATGGTCCGCCTCGCATCAGCAGTTAAAACCACGATGAGTAATTCTAATGAAACTGTTACAATACCATTAAATAATTTAACGAAGACCTTCAACACTCTGGTAGCCAATAGTAACAGCCCAGTAAGTACAAATCAACAACAGTGGCTTCAAACCCAGATAAACACATTGACACAAAAAGTGAATTCACTTATGCCTACAGTAACAAAGACGGATAAACTCGCTGCTTATTCAGAACCACAAGTGGATTTCCAAAGTAACATTGAGAAATTTATGAAACGTATGGAAAATCAAATGACTAATTTGGAAAAGCAGATGGACGCACGAATTACTGGTCTCACACAACGTCAACGAGAGACACGTAACACTAGGGAGCGATCAAGAGATGGCCCACCTTATTGTTATGCTTGTAGTTCGCATGGCCATTATCTTGCATGACAGCACGACTTACCACCGTCGCCACATCAGAGCCGATTAGCTGCCTTTCAGGACAGTGCCCCAACCCCCTCCAGCCATCTGGATTTACCTATATACCAGGACTTTAACGATGATGACTTCTATGGAGAGTGGGACTATTATTATGATTTTGAACCAGAAATCGAAGCCAGCAACAATGTAGACGAGTTAGATGGAGAAAATGAAGAAACAGCCAACAAGTGTCTCTACCTTGGTAGAGAATTTACACCGTACAGTAACCTCTGACCAGCTGGTGTTACCTCCTTTTCCTTTTGAAGATCCTTGTCCTTCTTCGGGGCCACCCGAAGCGGCTGGTTTGTTACTTGAAGAAACACGGGCTGTGCCTAACCCGCTGACTGAGTTGCCGCTTGCCAACTTTGGGAAGAATCCTGAACAGCCTCAACAAGGACCAATACCGAGTGCCACACCTCAATTAGATGCAGGTATGAGTAGCTTGCCGCCATTTACTGATAAAGTAGATCATAGCAGATGATAGAATCAGTCCCACGATTGGTGCAGAGGTATCAGTTACAGGGAGCGGCATCTTTGTTAAAGATTGCAGATGACGAGACGGTACCTTTTCGCCTTATAAACCCGACCAGCCGTCCAGTTACGTTGCGCAAAGGAGCCACCCCAGCCACGTTTTCAGAAGCAGATGGAGATCCTGACATGTACCCCGTAGGTACTCCTGCAACCAACCAGCCGACCCCGAACAGGTTAGACTCAGTTCCAGTAGATTTAAGCACGTCTGTACTCACCCCTGAGGAACAGGCCCGACTACGATGTCTATTAGATGAACAGAGTCGATGATGATGACGATGATTAGATGCATACAACCGGACAAACTTGCTCGTAGCAATATAGTTCAGCACCATATCGAGACTGGTAACCACCCACCTATAAGGTCACGCCCTTATAGGGTACCACATGCTCAGAGAGAGGTTATTGATAAGCACATTAGTAACATGCTGCACCGCAAAAAACAATGTCATTACCATGCGAATATGGAATTTTTGTCACTCTATTCTCTTCAGGTGAACCGCTTTGAGTACCATGCTACGTTTAAATGAAATTAAAGATATTTTGCGCCAGCTGTCACATCTTACCCGCAAGACTTAGTTAGTTTTGCCGACTTACTGCATTTTCTTACAATGGAGCTAAACGTACACTTAGCTGTGATACCAGCACTAGCTCATACTTTGGACACCCTCAAGTCAGGATTTGCAACCATCATAGAACCCCTGGTTGATTACAAATTTCAACACCATAAGAAGCTACAACTAAATTTGCTATTTACACTGCCTGAGATTTCTTCCTCGAAATCTTGTTGCACTGTAAAACAATTGCAACCAATTACATACCAGCACAAAGGACATTGTTTGGGTGGACCGGTTTCTTTTGACGATTTACTATTGCTGACATGTGATACCCAACGCTTTCTCGTAAAGGCACTGGAATTAGAAAAGTGTTACCAGGACGATACTACAATTTTATGACCGAAGAATATTCTTCACACAGTTCAACAACCGACATGGCTTGGCTTACCCTGGACGCCAAATTAGCCTTTCGCCGATTTCAGAAACTTCATTCGCATTGTCGTCATACCCCGCTAATGCTGTTACTTGGGGACATTATTTTTTAAGCACTGGTTCCCACAACCTCACCTTGCATTCGCTGGGTTACACACAACACTTATCATTGTCCTTGCGCACGGTGTTGCTTATCACTGTAATATTTTACAGATGACTTGCGTTTGATTGCATTTTATCATCCACAGAAGCCCACTTTGTTTGTGATACCAACGCACATGTTTGGACAGAAGACAAAGCATTCCTACATTTCCATTTTAAAGCACATCAAGGTTACCAGCGCGTAGTAATAATAAAACGAATTTCGAAAAGCGGTCAAAACTCCGCACTTCCGGCTTAACAAACAAGGTGTATCGTGCCTACCGTTCCCTGGGCACAGCGCCTCCAAATATCGTGCCTTTCGTGCCTTGTTTCATTCCAATCGTGCCTTGTTTTCGTTCCCTGATTTCGTTCCTATCGTGCCTAAATTTTTGAATCGTTCCAATCGTGCCTTAATTTGCATATCATTCCTATCGTGCACTTTATCGTTCCTTTCGTGCCCTTTTCGCGCGTTTCAGCACGTATTTATAACAACAATTGCTGTAAACTTTCCGTTTTGGCGCACGAAAGAAAACGTAAATAAAAACTAATAAATTGAAAATTACATCTCAATTTTTTTTTTCGGGAATCCCATTCAACATTTTCATGTACTTTTCCGGCTTCGAAAATGTCACGAAGACATGCCGCAGTATAAAAGGCTCTCCACAGTCAAATTGAACAGTTGCTACAAGATCAAGAAGTTTACAGCAGGTGAGGATTGTCCCTGTTTAGCTTAAGAAAATTTCCGCTAATTTCAATCGATGTTCACTGAACATTTTTAACAAACATTGATATTGTTTCCGTAATTTTTACACGTAAAGTAAATCAGCGTCTCGCCGGCGCCATCGCGTCGTCTGAAAAGCCAATTTGAAAAAGCTTATTCGGAGATAAAATCTGGCTGCAATCGACAATTTATAATTATGCTTGGATTGTTTAACTTAAGCTCCATTTTATTTAACACTGACTCATGGCCAAACTAACGGTCGTTGATGCCGATTGTAAATTCAATCGGAGAAAATTTTTCCAGGGATCAAGATAAGTTTTATAGTCGAAATTTAATGTTTGCTTTGTGAATGCGCGCGTTTTCCCAAATTGCATCAAATATAAGCTTAATTAAAAAGCTTACCCATACCTAATGACATCGATAACAACTACTTTCTAGGTAATTTAGGAAGTATAGATGAAGTGAATTTCGCTTTCATGGCGAGTTTAGTACACGAACAATCGCAAACTGAAAAAAATTATCTCCAAGAACTATTATGAGTCGGCGCCGTAGCCACACCGCAAGCGTGGTATTGACCGTGGCTCTCGAAGGCGAAACTGAACAATATTTTGGTCTATTTTGACTTATCTCCAACAGTTCAGCTTAAACGAAAGTTTAATAACGGAAAAGTTAAACCGAAATAATTATCGGAACAAATTGATGAAAGAGAGAACAACAATTTAAAAAAATAGCGTGGTTAATTCTTCTAACCATCTAAAGAACAAGCGAGCTTCGCTTTCCTGATTCCTCCGCAAAGCTTGAAGAATAATCACACTTAAACACAAAACAAAAATCACTTGCTTGCTACATAAATTTGTAGATGGCTAGAAATTTTAACTGCTTTCCGAGTGAAAAAAAAAACACGATCAAAATAATAAACTTACCGATTCAGTCTCAATATGATTTCAACGCATCATTTCATGGGCTTGTATAAAACATTACCTTCGTTTTTACTTCATTTTGCATTGAATCAGGGCCACAGTTTTCCTTCTGGTATCATAATGAAAATTGAGAGAGTTGATAACAGATTCGACATTTTGCCTACCAGCGACAGCAAAATCATGTGATTGTGTCACAACGCCACGAACGTGCAGTTCGACTTTTCCCGCGCTGAGATGAGAAGCTGTATGTCGCACTCGCAAAATCTAATATATGGTAAATCAAAGTTCAAGTCTGCTTTCGTATCGTATCGTCTATTAGTTTTTCCCAAAATAAAATGTATAGAATCCTGATTAACCGCCAACTCTCGAATAAACAAGTTCTAAATAGTCTGAGCTGCTTATAAACCGTATACGTACCGATTAAACTATATAAAATAATCTTAGCTACTACCTGCATTATTCTCACTTTCTTTCGGAATGGCTTTACCTCTTACCAGCAAAATGAACTCCAGAATAAGGAGGAAAGTGTACAGGTACGCGCTGTTCTACTTTCCAGAAACGCACGAGCTTGGAACAGCGCGTACCTCTGCCATCGCCGAGGGATACCGTTGCAACGTGGCGGTGGGTTCGGTTGTCAAAGTCCGTTGGGACGACGAAAACCGGTTGTGTCCAGCTAAGATTCTGCAAATGGACGATATGTAATTTTTCATATTTTAGCACTCTGAAAAGGTAATTCAATGCGACGATATGACTGAGTGGTTTTGCCCAGAAAATACCCTCCTATTCAGCGGTATGTCACATGTTGCAAGCCCCTAAATTAATTACCCCCCCCCTTCCGCCCCCCCCCAACAAGAAAGAAAGAAAGAAAGAAAGAAAGAAAGAAACACAACTCATAGCACCTTTTGCCAACCATTATGAGCCATGTATTATCTCAATATTTTTAGATGAAATAAATGTTCTATGGGCCGCCTCACGGGTGGTCGAGAAAGAAATGGACAAGCTGGCGAAAGAAAGGCAGGGCATACTCGATGAGCTGTTGCAGCCAAAAGGGAAAAAGAGGCCTCTGTCACCAACTGAGCTGCCTTCCCCTAACTCAGTTTCTACTGCTGGTCCAACTTCTGGTGTACCACCCTCCACCCCTTTTCTCCCCCCAGTTACTTCTAGTGTACCACCCTCCACCCCTTTTCTCCCCCCAGTTACTTCTAGTGTAGCACCCTCCACCCCTATTCTCCCCCCAGTTACTTCTAGTGTACCACCCTCCACCCCTATTCTCCCCCCAGTTACTTCTAGTGTACCACCCTCCACCCCTTTTCTCCCCCCAGTTACTTCTAGTGTACCACCCGCCACCCCTTTTCTTCCCCCAGTTACTTCTAGTGTACCACCCGCCACCCCTTTTCTCCCCCCAGTTACTTCTAGTGTACCACCCTCCACCCCTTTTCTCCCCCCAGTTACTTCTAGTGTACCACCCTCCACCCCTTTTCTCCCCCCAGTTACTTCTAGTGTACCACCATCCACCCCTTTTTCTCCCCCCAGTTACTTCTAGTGTACCACCCTCCACCCCTTTTCTCCCCCCACTTACTTCTAGTGTACCACAATCCACCCCTTTTCTCCCCCCACTTACTTCTAGTGTACCACCCTCCACCCCTTTTCTCCCCCCAGGTACTTCTAGTGTACCACCCTCCACCCCTTTTCTCCCCCCAGGTACTTCTAGTGTACCACCCTCCACCCTTGAACTGCCCACACTTGTTACTAGTTTGTCACCTTCAAACCCTGTTTCACTCCCTGCCCCTGTGTTTCCCAACCCTCACCAAGTATTGCCCCCTATTTCAACTTGCATGTCACCGTGTCAGTCTTCTACCTCCCCTGTATGGTCCAGTTTGCCCCTTGCTTCTGCCCAACTGGGCAACCTGTCACCAATCCATTTTTCACCAGAACCTAGTCCCCCCTCAACCCCAGATGCCTCTGCCTTCTTTGCCACTCAAACTCCTCCTCTCTTGTCCAACAATTCCGTTCTGCAGCAAATCAATCAAATACACCAGAACTCTATTTTACATACCCTGCTCCTTAACCAAATTATCCAACAAATCTCTGGCACTCAGCTGTCTACACCACCACCATCAAAGCATCAAGCTGCACCACCAAGACAGATGACAGAAGAGGAGCCACCTCTACTTGCTGATCACGTCATTAAAGAGCTCAAGAATTCCTCAACCTCAAGGGCTAATTTTTCTGTTAAGCTGGTAAACTATATTTTTAAGGAGGAGGAGTTGTGGAATAGAAACGCTCATGGAGGCCATGGACGGTGGGCATTAGACCCTTACAAACTTTCAAAAGTGAGAGAGTTATATTTCAGAGAATACCCTTCCACAGATGAGGAAACTGATTGGAAGATTTGTATTCGAGCAATTAATTCCCATCTCCGAAAATATATTAACAAGACAAACAAACAAGTGTAACATATTTATGTTAGCTTATATGGTGGGCAATGAAAAAGCAAAACAAAACGCAAAACAAAACGCAAAAAAACAAATAAACAACCAGTCAAAAAGCCAAAAAAGGAAAAAATCAGCCTGTTAGGGGTGTTTCGCATTACAAATTGAGAGCCATATTATTCTGAAATTGAAGACATATAGATATCGATAGCCACAAACCCATGAAAAATTGTATGCAAGTTTGCATGCACTATCTAGCCTTTCTCGTAGAAAATTCAAACAAGACAGGAATGCTGTTCTGAGTGTTTGCCCTGGTGGTAGATTGTGCTTTTAGTGACAAAAAAACAAGATGTTTACATACTTTTACAAAGAGAATGTCAACATTTAATTTACACATGACTCAAGACTCAAAGAAAATGTTAATATATCTATATCTTTTAATATACATATAACTGTCAACTTTTTATCTACATATGACTTAGGACTCAAAAAGAAAGTCAAGGTTTTATTTATAAAGGTAAAGAGTAAAAAGGAATGGCTACCTTTCATTTATATTTAAGACTCAAAAGAACTCAACTTATTTTTATCTAGGTTGTTCACTTTTCAGCTGCCATTCTCTTCTTCATAATGATGTTAACCCATTCGCCCCTGAACCGCCCGTAACCGCCCGTGTACGACAACCCACGAATTCCCTGAACCGCCCGTAACCGCCCGTAAAAATGGCCGCTCGTCTTGACCCTCTCCCCACTCTTACTGAGTGTTATTTGCTCTTTTGTCCTCATAGAGACTTTGACAGATAATAAACCAATCATTTGCCGTCTTTTGCGCATATTTTGACAGCTGATGAGAACAACACGAGGTCGGGATTTTCCGATGAGCGCAAGCCAACACGTTTTGCGAAAACAATGGCGGTGGCTTCTAAAATTGACCCTGAGGTCGCGTTAATTTTTGGGGACTCAGAGAGCGAAGACAACTTTAATGGTTCGGAGAGTATTTATTTCTTGAAAATGATTGTTGTTTGCTTGACCTTTTTGACCCTTTGGCTGTGGTTAATTTCATTTGATGAGATAATTCGATTTGCGTGTTCTAACGCATTTACGCATTTGGGTTTTCCTTTTGCCAGTTTTTTTGGCTTCAGTTCTTTCATGATTGACCCATTTCATAATTTGGGTACCATTTATCTTTCATGTTTTGAATTAACTTGATTTGGAGACCCATTTGTGTGTCTTTTATGTGAAGTACAGAGTGTATATTTCCTTTATCATGTTTATTGATGCGAAGCGCTTGCGGCTTGTTTACGTTGAAATTATTGATGCGCCTCTCTTTGTCACCGGATTTATCTGAAAGAAAACTTCAATAAACTTTAGCTAAACTAAGGAACAGTATTAAGAAATCGTGTTTTTGCCCATTTTGGCTTTGATCATTGTTTTCTCATGTGTTTTGTGCGACCCGTGAAATATTTATTTTTGTGCCTTTTGTCGCGCGGTAAAGAAATTGTTCGATTTCCATAGTCCTGTTGACCATTTGTATCAATTCCTATGGTTAAACAGCATTTATTTTACATTTTCTAGTCGCTTATTTATTCCACTTCAAAAGGGAGTTTGTTTGAAAACTTGATCTTGTCTTTGGGTTTACTTGCGCATATGGTTTACTTCACGCGTTCGCGAACGCAAATTTTTAGGCCAAAACTCCCAGGGAATTGGGGGGTTGTCGCGCTTTAAAGTCCCAGGAGTGAATGGGTTAAGGAAACTGACATCAAAAAGTGGTTGTTTTGTGATAATAATTATCACAATTATTGATGTTGTGTATTGCAAACCATAGGTTAATTCAGTTGTCCCTTGATATTAAGATTATATGACAACTGCTTAGGTATCATTAATTGATAACATTTAGTCGGAAGTGGTTTACCATAATTATTGTAAGGTGCAAATTCCACATTAATTTTTTTAATACTTGGTTAGGCCTAAGTTAGCATATTTTTACGAAATATTAGCTTTTAGGCATTTTAAATGAAGTCTTACACTTTTTTAAAAATATTTTTGTCCGTATTTATTAACCCAATTAAGTCTAATAGTGTACATAGTATTTTAACAAGTACATAAAAAATTTTTATTATAAGATGCAAAAACTATTCAATACAAGTCATGTATCTTTTATTATACTGTAAATTTATTACAGGTCCTTGGAAGTAGTAAAAGGCCACTCCAAAAAAGTCATCTGGCAACTATTTAGAAAAAAATACAATACTTACTTAAATACACCCACATAACATCAAAGGGCATTTTAAGTTTCCATCAAAATGATCTTGACATCAGTCTTAGAACGCTTTTATGTTCATCAAATGTTCCGCAGAACGCGACCAAAATTATCTGGGAACGGTGATTTCAACTTGCAAATGAGTGAAGGGACTCGAAAAGTACGATTCAAGCTCAGTAGAGCTTTTCAATACCAACAGCGTTTAAAGGTCTTTAAAGGAGTTTAAACTATCTTTGCTTACTTGTCTTGAACTGTAGGCAGCGATCTCGAGCGCTATGGATGACAACAACGAATAGCTCATTTTCGTGACAAATGTTCCAAATTAGAAGCCACAAATTCCAAGCTCACCCAAATCGCGTGTAGAAATAAAATGATTCAATAACATACCATTTTCATGTAACTAGTACGTTTTAGCAAATCAACAGTGCACTCCTTCAGCAACAACAACGCACGTGACTCATTCACAGCCGACTTCGGGTTGGTTAGTGAGAATAAGGACTGGCACGAGTTGAAAATTTCGATTTGGTTTGTCTTCCTCAACCAGTGAGCGAATTCCCATCAGCCAAAAAAAAAAAACATCACACTGTAAAATTAATGAAAGTCACGATCAGCGAATATGTAAAATAATAAAGTTTGTTGTTATCAGCGCGCGGGAAAACTGGGTAATATACCGTAATTCCATCGTTTGAGTCGAACACACTAATGTTCCTGAAAAATTCTCGAGTTCAAATTCTGTAGCGAATCAACTTAGGCTGTATATCGAATCGACTTTTGGGTTTCTGAAGTTTGCAGCGAATCCACTTCGAGTTGTATCGAAACAACTTGAAGCGAATCGACTTTGTAGCGAAACGACCTTAAACCAGCGGAGGGGGTTTAATAGACCCGCGCTGCAAAATCGTACACCTAAATCATAAGCTAGTTTTCCCTTATTAACCTCTGCTAGTAAATGAAACGAATCATAACACGGGCCTGTGAGCAAGCTATTTTTGTCAAATGGTAAACGAAGCGTTTTCTTGTGTTTCACTTCACTCTCCATTGCTTGTTCTTCGCCTCGCTCGCCGCTCAACAATCGAAGCTTGCTCGCAGAAAATTACCCTGTTTGGAAAGAAAAAGTGTTTAACTAGAATCCGTTCAGTGCCTCGAGAATGTCCAGGTGCTGGTGTTCTGGAAGTTGGAAGAGCTCTTTTCTACCCTCATAAATCCTTAGTAAATCTGAACAAATGAACCTCGCTGTTGCAGCGTAAACAATAGCTTTCTTGTCAGAAACAAGCTGGTAAACATGCGCATGCTGCCGAGAGGAGTCTTTCGTATAAAAATGTCCGGTTAAAACCTCAGTGTTAGCCCTGAAACTTCCTCCCCAGTCATCTTTTGTTGATTTTCGGAGTATTTCAGCCCCATCACTTAACACTTCAAAAAGATAGTAGTCTTCGGCGACATCTCCTGAGGCAATTGCCACAGTAGAACCGGAAGCTATTAAGTCAACGATTCTTTCTCTTTGTTCAATGGCATTAGCACGTGTCACACGTCGTTCAACCCTTTCGGTCTCGAGTTCGATTTCAGTCCAGTTTTCGACATAAGTCTTGTTTCTGCAGTCATTGTACTTGGACTCGAGGCAGTTCTCACAGTAACAAGACAAATTCCGGGTCTTCAGTTTTTTCTCGGAGTCATTTGCTAGAATGCTATGAATTTTGCGGTTGTTTCGTACTTCTTTAAACATTCGATAAGGCTGTTCACTGTCATGTTCAGATTCGTAGCAAAACACCCGCCTCTTAAGCTTCACAACTTGCGACTGGAAACGCTGTGATGTAGGTTTGCGGAGATTTGCTTCGGCAAAATCAAAGAGATCTTTTGCATTTTGAATTACTACCTCCCGTCTAATAACGGCCATGTCAGCTTTATGTTTCAAATTGGCACCAGCTCCGTCTTGTGGGCCCTTTGCGTGGGAAGTTTCAAAATAGTTTCGTATGGTCGAGAAACCGAAATTAAGTTTTGAATAAGTTACGTCCCCCATACAATGCCGGCTTTTGTATTGGGCAGAGCAGCCATCGGTCCACTCATGCATAGTGTCAACTTTGCACCCAATACCTTTAAGGTAGTTTGCTACATTGACACGACATGCGTGGACAGAATGATGATCGTGCCTGAGATCTTCCGAGATTGTAAACAAATGTTCAGTTATAATTCGAGGATCTTCCTCTGTGCTTTCCTCGCCATCAACGTCGATTAAAGCGTGCCTATGTAGCACGGTAACATGGATAGAAGCTTGAATTTGTCCGTAATACATCAACTGGATTTGATCTTGCTGTTGGCATGCATAATTTTCAGAATAATCATGAATGCAGCACGCGTGTTCAAATGACAGGTTGTCTAATAGGGTTTTCATCTGTTTGTGCTGCCATTGAGCGCGAAATTGATGTGCTGGAAATGTTTCCATTAGGGCTAAAAGGTGAGCAAACATTTTTGCTGGAGATGTTTCTTTTTGGACGAGTTGTAATTTCCTTTTTTCGCCTGAGTCAATGTATTCAAATTTTTGCCATTTCACGGTTCCAAACTCATCTGAAAAAACTTTCTCTTCCGGCATCAACCTCAGTTTCCCAGTACCACAATTTGGGCATGATCTCTGTAAGCAATCTCGATTTTTAAATTCGTTTTCAGCGTTGGTTTCGCAAAGTGTGTCGTTCAACAACGAGTTTAAAGATTCGTAAACAGTGAAAAGATCCCCTCCTTCGGCATTTTTTGAAACGATACGACGGAAATCCATGCAGGATTTAAAAATCGATCTTAGTTCAACATGTTGGCGACAACAACACGAATTTCTATCCTGTGGTCGCGCAGGCAAGAAAAAATAAGGTTTGCACATTTCGAACGCCCTTTGTTTCATCTGGATTTCTGGGTACCTCTTCTTGAAATCTTGAAAAATTTCACTTTGTGTTTTTTCTAAAATTTGTTTTTCATGTTCGATGTAATCGTTAGGCCCCAGTCGTTTTCGTTTGACGTCATTCTTATTTCCAGTGGGGCGGGAGACTCCAGGGCTTGACCAGAAGTCAAAAGCAAGCCGACGCTGATCTTCCGTTAGGGCATCGCAACGAGTCTTTTGATGTGTGTAGACCCATGCCGATTCTCTATTGAACAAAGCAGTAGCTCTGTTTCGAATGCTTGTAGCTAATCTTCGGCGATTTATTCCAAGCGCCGAAGAAGCAGCAGATGTAAGGCCGCTTGATTTTACTGACTCGCCGCACAACATTGAAATACCAATGCTCAAACTTTTCCTTGAATCGTCATTCCGCTTGGTTTTTTCCACTTCAATAACAGACGTTGCATCTGTCATGAATGCATCGAAAAGGTGCAAGTCAACTTTTCTTTCCTCTGACAAAACGACCCCAGACTCTACTAAAAGCTTGTTAGCGGTAGGACTGTCTACTAACGATTTAATTATCACCGCTCTTTTTTCGGGTGTCGTTGGAAGCTCTGCTTTCACACGGTCAACTGCTCGCTTTTTTGCCATTCGCGAACCAAAAGGAAACGAACTTTGTTCTCCTTCAACACTGTTTCGAACTTGGTCATTTTTCTCACGATGTCGCCGGGATGTTTCCCTGCTTATTTCTCTCTTTCGCTCTTGGCATCTTTTGAGCCTTTCCACTCCGGTAGTTTTTTCAGAACTCATAGCCGAAAGACAACGAGAGACGTCTTAACTACAAACTAAGGCGAAACTCTACGTATTATTTATATCAAGATCAAATCGCGCTTATCGTTCGCTTCGTTCCTATCGTTCCATTTCGTGCGTATCGTTCCTGTTACTTTCTGATATCTGTACCTTATTTACAACAAAATACCAAATTTATCGCTTTACAACACAGGATCCTGAGAATGTGTAATTAAGTTCTTTTGATCGTTTGCTCTCCATTTACGATATTGCTAGTTTTAAGCTGACAACAAGAGGTACAGGCGCTGATGAGAACGAAATTGAATCGTTCCTTTTGTGCCTTTGGTGCCTTTCCAGTACATCCACTTCAATCTTGCACGCCCAACTATTCTACAGTCTTCACAGCCGGGATGGATTACCAGTCTGCGATTAACTTTATTCGAGACCAGCGTATAGATATGGTCGAAATGTTGGACGAAGTAAAAGAACACTTGTTATATACGCTTAATAACATGGGAACAGATCTAGCCCCAGATTTGTTTAGCGTTATATTTAATTATTTATCTATTCGAGATGACACCGTTGAAATGATCGCCGACCTTGACGCCTTGGAAGAGGAATTGGTACGGAAGTATCAAGACAATTAATTTCTTCAAGATGTTAACAAAACGGCTCTTTTAAGAGCCACCACGAAAATAAAAGATGATGATCAAGTGCTGACAAACTGCGCGTATTTCGACCAAAATACTTATTGGCTATGTCCGCCATTAGTAATCCTGTGACGATATCGCGCGACGGTCAAATCGGAAATTTTCAATCGCTCGATAGATCAATCCTAAGCACCTTTTCAAGCCCGGGTTCAAGTCAAGCAGACTTAGAGAGTTTTGTCAGAAATCGGCAATTTCAGCGGATCAATCCAGTGTCGATCGTCCGAACGATCATCGTTCTGATCGGCATATCGAGGCATAGCCTCACGTACAGTCAATTTGTGGTTTTCTCCGCATCTGCTATTACGAGAAACAAATGAAAGGAGTGTGCCCGAGCACAATATTTGCTTAGGGTGATCATGTTTTCTCGAACGTCGTTCCGGTGCCCAACGATCAAATATCGACCAGCCATCTTGATGAGTGATGACGGGAACGTGGGCACGAAACATCACGTGGGCACGAAAGGAACGGCAGGGAACGATTTGGCACGATTTGCTAACATGGAACGATAAAGGGAACGTTTGGAACAATAGGAACGGGCACGAAAGGCACGAAATCGACTACAAAGATTACATTTTCTTGCGGTAAGACAGAGTGACATTGTTTTCGAGATCTCTTATCTTTAGTCCTGCGATGAACGTAAAACACATGAATGACAAATTTTAACACAACCTATGTGCATGGCATTTCTGCTTTAATCATTATTGATTTTTCTTTCAATACGAAAATCAAGGCGATTAAGTACACAACGATTTTTATAAAAAAGAGCGAAAATTTTGAAGCCCGTTTTCTTCAGTCTCAGATCTTTAATTCCCTAGAGCTGTTCAACAAATAACAACGTTAACAGAATGCACATTCACTCTTAGGTATTTCCCCCTTTTTTTGCGATCCTGTGCCTTTTGCAAGTGCCAAAAATTTGGAGTTTTCTGATGTCACGCAAAATGTTACGCGTGTGGTGACCAACACCGTGCGCTAGGCCCATTGTCTCCCTTGTCAATTATTCACGTCCCTTGTAACACGTCCTTTCGACATCAAAAAGGGGGTTTGGGAACTTATCCATCCACCTTGCGGTATTCAATTCCAGTTTCCCAAAATAATCACTTTACTTATGTTTCTTGGCTTAGTACACCTGCCGCTAAAATTAATATTTCTGCCCCTAATTTTCCGGTTCCCTCTGACTTTACGTTAGACAACACTACTCTCATTTCCTTAGATCACACCCACAATCTTCTTGATCACTCACCCAGCATATCACAAAACTCAGAGATGACGTCTCTCACTTACAAACAGCCTCCACAGCCACCATGAACGATATTTTCACTTATCTAACATTTGCTTTAACAATACTCAAGTGCTTTGTGTTGCTCATTTTTGTTCGTCGTCTTCGGCAACCATTACAGTTACCTACCATTTCTCTCTCTACACGTGATACTACAACAGACAACTAACTTCTTTATCTTCCTTTCCTCTTGTGATCATTCCGATACAGAGCTTTAGCCCTTGCCAACCCTGGTATTTACACCTATCTTATTTTGCGATGCTCTTCCTTTTGCCGCCTATTTTTTTTCTTTTCTTCCTTTTTGTTTCTTTGTTCTTCCTAGTTTGAGCACGTTATCCATTCTATATTCCACCGTTAATCGCTGCTCTTTCACCCTTCTCTACGGAGTTCATTCACACTTTGCACTATTTCCAGTCTATTCTACATCCCGACGTTTTATTATCATGTCTCGTTCGTTTGCCAGGACACATCTCAAAATCAGTGTTATAAGTGGCCAAGGACGCCCTGCAGTAGTTAAGGCAACTACATGGAGTATCCAGGACCTGTCCAGTATTGGCGCTTTTGTCCAAGCACGAGTATGGTCTCCCCTGACCAAGTGCAAAAATTTAGTCATCTACGACCTTTGAACAAACAACCATGAGGACTTTGCTCGTTATTTATACTTGCAATATTGTTCCCGTGCGCCCACAATTGTGACCGCGGCGCACAATCTGTATTCGTCTCTTCCACAGAACTGGGTTCTTCTCGGGAGAACCGTGACATTTTATGTAATTTTATAAGTTGCAATTATTTTTTTTTAATTGTCTGTTCCTGACATTTTCCACGCCTTATTTAATCTATGTTCGTACTTTATTTATGTAATTTGACTTTTGCTTTTCAATTTCCAAGTCTTTCTTACTTTTCATTGAGCCCCGAGACCGCTATATTTAGGCTAGTTCGGTTTATGCCGCGGTTCAGGCACAAAAACAAATACAAAATTTTCAAAGACCAGGATATCAAATACAAAATTTCCACTTTAATATCAAACATAAGTTTTCATATTTAAATTCGCTGTGCATTTTTCTTCATTTTTCTCATATATTTTTAATTGTTTTCCTTTTCTCTAATCAGCTGAGGACAGCTGAGACTTAAGGTGGGAGGAATGTGAAGAGAGGATTTATTGTTATTCAGTTATTTTGCTTTCGCTGATAAAAATATGAAAAGCCAATGTAGAAATCAATTATTCTTTAGTCTTAACTTCTTCTAGCCGTAAACAACCAGTTGATTTATTGAGCGTAAACTTATTTGTCAAGTCATAATTATATTTAGTCTTTAAACTGTAATCAACCTGTAAGAAGCCGTTATCCACCTTTGTAGCTTTTGAAAGTAATTAATGTTTTAAAACAAACTTGGGTTTCCACCAATAGTCTTGTAGAAATGATTGTTGTGCTCTGTAATTTGACTCGTTGAGTTGTGCTATAATCTGTATCGCTTCGCTAGCTTCGGCTTAAATATGAGTGCTTTGTAGGAGCTTCTTCGGTTACGTCCTGGTTACTTCTACGTTGGACCCAAGTTCTGTTGTGATTATTGTCTCAAGGGTATTCAGCAGTCTCAAGGGTATTCAGCAGGCGTAAGAGATTCCGTGCCTTTCCGCAGCCAGCGAGTGTCCCCAGGAAAAGGCCTTTCTCAGAGAGTTTTAGAGTTTTTCCCCGTCCATCAGTTTACCCATTTGTGAAGGCAAAAACCTGGTTTCACATTGTGACCATGATTACAACTGTGGGCAATGCCAATGGCCACGTTCAGGTATCCCGGAAACAAAGGAATGCTGGAAGATGGACAAACCTACTTGTTTGACAGCCTCAAATTTTCAGACTTACAACCTGAAAATGAATGAAGCTGACAGGTCAGACCAAATCCTCTCCACATATAACATCCAGCGTAAGTGTCTGTGATGGTGGAAAACTCTGTTTTTCCATCTAATAGATATAGCTGTAGTTAATAGCTACATTTTGTTTTTGGGACATAAGGCTAAGAATCCAGATGATATCAACATGACATATATCCATATCATAAAGACCAGCTGGTTATACGCATTGTGATTTTAGGGATGAACTTGTTCATCAGATCTGCGGTTTTGAAGAATATGGTGACCCCCCCCCTTTCATACTAGTGGAAAACCCAGGGCTCCACCCTTTTCAAATATATCTAGCTTAAAACACTGCTATAAATACCTGCAGAGATATTAATAATAATATGAAAGTCGTCAATTTTAGCCTGATTTGTAAAGAAAGACAATGATGCAAATGAATATATGAAAGACCATATATGTGACCCTCCACGGGACTTAAGGGAATAAGGTGAACGCACGCACGCTAATGGCATGACACGCTTACCGTGTGAATATGCACATAAAAACAATTGATATTTGATAGTGTGTTCGTAGCCATTGTTCATACCTGGTTTACACGGTAAAGCTTTTTTTTATAACACGCTAGTGTTCTTTGTTTTTTAACAAGCTAAGTTCCTTTGTTTCAGTAACATGCTAGAATTCTTAACATGCTGGCTTCTCTTGTACAACCCAGCTGCTTCATTACTTATGTTTGTCAGCTTCTTATTTGTGAGAATAGTGTTTGTAAAGTATATTATTTATAGAATATAAGCGAAAATGCTTTCCTACAGAAGCCCAAGTCATAACCGCTAGTTAACCGCGCAAAACGAAGCTTTTCGAGCGAGGCTGCGAATTATTTACTTGGTACGCCAATCTTGACATCTTATGAGCTCTTTGTCTTTCCGATTGCGGTATATACTGTAATGCGAAGATAATTCAAATTCAAATTTTTGAACTCCTTAACGAGTTTTTCTAGTTTGCAAACTGGACCCTCTTTGTGCATTCCGTTGCTTTTGATTTCCATAGTTACACATTTACAATACAAAAACCTTCACTCGCCCAAAGAAACACATAACGCTTCGTAGTCGTCCATTATCAAGTTACAAAATGCAATCGCAAAGTAATGATTTCTCATACTTTCTAACCAACGAAAGAGATTTACAATCCCTGGCAGAAGATTATTTTAGCGCCAGACCAGTAGATGAGAAGGATGATCAAGACGACAACTATGGTTCTGACTTCAGCAGCGATGAAACTGATCAGGAAGTTGACTCCGATGTTGACTTTGACTTTTCAGAGTGTGATATATCTGACTGATCGAAAGTTCAGGCATTTGTTACTTATTTAGATTGCATCGGCTGTCTTTTTTTTTGAAAAGGCGCAATTTACCGCCCTGTATTTTCTTTTTTTCGTTCTTGATATGTCTGTAGGTTTCATCAGATTCTTCCTGTGAAATAACCACACTTCAAACCAAGAAAATTTAGGCAGTTTATACGTTTCTCAGAATATTTCAAGCGATTCCTGTAACTCTACAGCAAATAAACTCAGTGTTTTGACTATTAAAATTTGTATTCAGCAACGCTTTGTCGTATTTATTTAATTGATAAATAATTGCTTTAGTTACCGTAATTTCTGGCCGTTTACCCGCATCAGTCAATTTTTCCAATAGCGAGAAAAAAGTTTAAACAGATTACCTCTACTGGCAGGTAACCCGCACCCCAAAACAACTGCAGTTTTAAAATAAATAATTTTAATTTGACTAGCAAAAAGCAACTTTCAAAGTCATTTTGAAACTCTGACGTGCACGTTTTACACCGGGCATAATTGACTGAAAACTATGCGTGGTTACACTTATCATAAATGATCGAAAATTGTAAATTGTTGTCAGTTACCTTTTTCTAACATTTTGAATCAAGTAAAAACTTCATCCATTGTTTTTGTTGACATGGTATCCTTTTGCGTGCAATTAGTAAGTTTTCACATCCATTGTTTTCGCCGTTTCATTGAGAATAATGGCGCTTGTAAAACTCTGTCCTCAAAAAAATTGGTATCTCTTTTTCTTTTTTTTTTTCGTTTTTTTTTTTAATTTTTATTAGTTTTCAAAAAAAAAAATAATACATGTAATGTTTAAGTTACAACACTATTTACAAACACTACAAAAACTAAAAGTAGGTATTACAATAGTACATGTAGCTATCACAACGAAATATACAGAAGTGGTGACATTAACATATGACAATTGAAAATATTTAAAATAAATAATTATCAATGGCAAAGGAGATTGCTTCATTTGGCAAGCTGCTTTAAGAAGACGAGGAATTCGAAAATAAAGGAAGAACTCAAACGCAGGACTAAATGAAGGAACAGCAAATCAAGAAATTTCATTCTGTTCGATCATTCACTGACCGAAGTTGCACAGGATATTGACAACCAGAATCGTATTGGTGAGCTAATAGAAAGCCTCACGGCTTACGACGTACCGCTTGTACAAATCGAAAGCAACTTTAACTTCAAAGAGCATGCTGTAAATTTGACACGCTCACCATGTTATACCGTGCAATATTGCAAGAATGATCTTAACACGTTGCTTTGTCTCTACCGTGCGTAGGAAGACAATGGCTTAGAAGTTAATGAGGCAAGTAACTAACATGCAGCTAACGTGTTAAAAGCTAGTTCTTTTGTTTTAGCGTGCTATCGTACCGTGTGCGTGCATTCACCTTATTCCCTGAAATCCCGTGGAGGGTCACATATTTGAACTGCGGAGTAATATGTAATGACATTAATTGATCATCGCAGTTGCATACACAACTTAAGCAGCTGTGAAATTGAAGCCTGAAAAAGGAAAACTCAGGCCTGAACGGGATTCGAACCCATGACCTCTGCGATACTGCAGCATTGCTCTACCAACTGAGCTATCAAGCCAACTGAGAGCTGGTCATATTGTGAGTTCGTAATATACCTGTAGATGGAGAAGAATGATGCAAATGAATATATGAAAGACCATATATTTGAACTGTGGAGTAATACCGTATTTTCCGGTGTATAAGTCAACCTTTTAAGTCTTGAAAATCAGTCCAAAAAATCGACCTCGACTTGTACACCGGCAAAAAATCGCCGGGTGAAAAACATAACACTTCATCAGCATAACAATAGACTCCAAAGTGAAAAAACGTAAAAGCAACTACACAAATAACATGCAGAACACTTAATAGTAAATAGCACGATAGTGAATAAAGGAATTGTTTAAAAATGTGTGGTTTCTTCCCTGATTTGTCTCATTTGTAACCTTGCTACTTTAATACGTGTACAGTATTGTGAAAAAGTAATGCAAACGAATTTCGACGAATTTCGCGCTTTTCGAGGAAATTTCGTATGAAACGAAATCTCTTCGACAATTCGCGACATTTCGCCGCATTTTCGCGACGCCTATTGTTTCAATATGCGTGAACTTTCGGACAGTTTTTCGCTGTGTGCGGTAATTCGCCGCGAACTTTCAAGCGATAATTAGCGAACTTTCGTGCGAATATTCGAGTCTTTTCGAGCAAAGTTTGCTATGATGTAAATGTGAATCTTTCCTCTCAATCGTTCTCTTGTGCAGGCCTGAAACACGGACAAAGCGTGTTTACAGATATAAA
Organism: Ricordea florida; assembly: GCA_949710005.1. NCBI lineage: Eukaryota > Metazoa > Cnidaria > Anthozoa > Corallimorpharia > Ricordeidae > Ricordea > Ricordea florida. The sequence goes on from OX453272.1 coordinate 16,192,850, forward strand.
TTAATAATTACATCGTAAAATGTTCTTTAAAACTTACCTTTTTAGTCCACGAAGAAAACGTAAATATAAACTTCATCCCAAATATCAAAAACATTGAAGTTTCATAACGAAAAGTTGACACTAACTTGCGAGAAAAGCTACCAAGAACTAGATGTAACTTGTGTAATAACACACAATGTTTCCCACTGTAGTGCTAGACCCCGCGCGAAATTGTTATTATTGCTATCATAGCAACGCCTTAGAAACAGACAACAGATTCCACATTCATTCACCTGTTCATTCGCATTCAAGCACACGAAAAGTGAACTTGTAATCATGCCGAAAGTATCAAATTATACGAGAACTCGAATCGAGGTCCTTGACAAGCAAGGTCTCCCTTCAGTTGCAATTTAAAGATCTTTGAAGAACGAAGGTTTGGCCGTCAGTCTCGCTTACGCTCTCGTAAGCTCGAGCGTAAGCGTTTATAGCAAACCAATGGGATCATTGTCGATTTGTCTTAGTGGATTTAACACAGAAACTGCTGATGTTTTGATGTTATTCGCTTAATGATCAATACGTACCATTTTTACTTAAATTTGGCGTGCAATTTGGAACAAAACAGAGATATCTTTCGTGTATGTTACATGACCAGTCGAACAATCGATCCCGTAGCGGAGTCTGCACGTGGAGAAGCGAACTATTGTTGAGAGTCTAGCGAAATTTATTGTCTTAGCTGGCGAAATTTCGCAAATTATCGTTGAGGCAGCGAAGGTTCTAGAAAATATCGTTCTTTGTTCCAGCGAAAGTTCGCGCGAAATATCGTGAAATGTCGCGAAGTTAGCAACGAACTTTTTCGCGAACTTTCGCGCGAAAGTTCGGGAAAACAAAGGACGAAATTCGCGCATTTCGTTTGCATTACTTTTTCACAATACTGTACGCTACATTCGGTCTTTCCAACTGACATCACACTTAACCTCTTCGTTCCATCACATACCGTCCCTTAAGCTTGATATCTTCGCAGAAATCATCGCTTTTCCTGTAAGTACATTGGGTCTACTTTGTGGTGTTATAAGTGAGAGACATTTGTAAATAAACTTGATCAAATCCACAGTGAACATTGAATTCTTCTTCGTGCTTCCATGTTGTTACCAGTGCTCTTGGGTTGGTTTTCATTGCCTGGTTACTAAGGTAATCCAAGATGGAGGCTTGTTTACAGACTCGGTGTTCGGTGGGTGTTCCTTGGTCAAAAAAAGCTTCAAAATGTCTGATCAAAGTAGTGACCACTGTTTTAAAAACAGGTATTTTAACAATTTCAGGCTAAATCGTACAATTTTTTTACTAACACAGTTTTCAAGTTTGCATCTTACACGATGGATGCTATCGTTCTGTTGAATTTTATGCGTGGCCTCAAAGATGTTCAACATTATCTTAAACAATTTTTTACTCCATTTTTACTCCTGAAATCAAGAAAATCTTAATTTTAAGGCTCAAAAAGTAGGGTCGACTTATACACCGGAAAATACGGTATGTAATTAAACTGAGTTAAACAAGTGACATCACAATTTACAGTTGGTAGAGTTAAAACAATACACGTTGTAAGAAAACAATTTCCACTAAGAGCTGCTGCTGAAGAAACCCTTCATAGACCACAGAGTTCTATTGAAACTGAAATAGTTGTCAATTTTGATACAACAACAGCAATAACTCATGTCCACTATGCAGGGTTAAGTAGAGTAACCACTATTGACGGTTTACGCATAAAAGACTTTAGAGAAGACAAAATGGCTGATACTTCTGATGTATAGAAAGAAATGGAACAATTACAAACAGAAGATGTGCATAATGACTTGAATTATTCAACTAAGGATGTCAATATATTTTCAGAGACAAGATTTGGTCAATCTGATCCTGAAAATAAGTATGCTATAGACAACTACTCTCTCTTTAGAAATGATGGTAGAAGAGTAAACAATACAAGGCCATATTGTGGAATGGCAGTCTACAGTCATATTGATTTCTATCCTAGTTTTCCATTCTCTAGAAATTCTCATGGTATTGAAATAACTGCTATCAGACTGATTAATAATAATAATAATAATAATAATAATAATAATAACGGTTTATTAGCATTCCACGTAAAAAATGGCTCTTCTATGCTAAAATATATACAAACAAAATACTATGATATTAAAAGATATATTTATATAATGATGTGAAAAATAAATTATATTGGAAAACTATAGATTATATATGAATTATAAATAGATAAAAAAGAGAAAATTATAGATTTGTCCTTGCCTTGTTGATAAAAAACTTTTTACAATGAGATACAAACTGTTTATATTCTGTGCAGTTCTTATATGAGACTGGTAAGCTGTTAAAAACTTTGGCCGCCTGGTCTTGTAATGTGCCTGAGTGTTTTGGCACCTCCAGGCTCACAGCTGCAGATGATCTTAAAGTCCTGTTTGGATGGCGGACAGTGACCCTGAGATATGCCGGCCAGTTTACATCATACAAGGCTTTGAAAGTAGTCTTGCAAAGATTAAGATCCCTGTTCTCATTGAAGGGCAACCAGCCAAGGTCTATAATGTCAGGTGTTTTCGCATATCTTTTTATGACAAAACTGGCAGCAGCAAGTTGCACTCGTTGCAGACGACGCAAGAGATAATTGGGTAGTTGATGGTATACAATGTCATTGTAGTATAACTTTGACAAGATCAAACATTCCGCCAACTGTTTTCTTACATGAAATGGAGCAAGATTTCTAAGCTTTCTAAGGACAGAAAGAGTGTAGTAACTACATGAGATTTTTGACTGAATATCTTCATTCCATTTTAAGTTCTCTTGAAATGTTGTCCCCAGCAACTTGGTAGATGTAAGTCTCTCAAGTTTTGTACCTCCTGCTGACAGATTAGTTGGGTAGGCGTCAAGCTCGTGCACGCGAAAAAAGCTGTTTGGTAGAAAACAATACTACCTTGGTTTTCTTGGCATTCAAGGTGATTACTGCTCCTCAAATGCAAATATTTGGAGTATATCGCTCACCAAGTGTTTCACTATGACAAATGTGCCAGGCATTATCTGATACACTAATATGCCAGGTATCTCATTTGAACATATTCATGGAGGATTTTAATGTCAATTGGTTCAATCACTCAAAGAGAGTGTATTTATATAACCTGTTTACTAAAGATCACGGATATAAACAGCTAGTATCGTACGACACTACTGACAACAGAACTTGCATAGATCATATTTACACTAACATACCCATACCCTAAAGATTATATCAAGGCACACATATGGGAGACATATTTCTCAGATCATAAATCTATTTGTGCTATTGTTGATAGTTTTAGTATAACAGTAGAAATGAGCCAGTATTATTTTAACATTCAAGCCTTGTATAATCAGTGTTTATTAAATAGTAATTATACTACAGTGAAACCTGTATTAAACGGACAACGTATTAAGAGGACACCCTCTATTAAGAAGACAGCAGCCGAAATCTCCAAATTTATTTCCCTTACTTACTGTAAATCAAACCTTCATTGAGATAGTAAACCCTAACTTTCAGGTGAATAGTCAAAATTTTGAAGAAACGTGAATTAGTACCCCCAACTTATGATTTTAGTGTAGCTTCAATCTTGTTTTTAAATAAATAAAAAAAATCCCGCCGCAAATTCGTAATTAGCCCATTCACTCCTGGGACTTTAAAGCGCGACAACCCCCCAATTCCCTGGCAGTTTTGGCCTAAAAATTTGCGTTCGCGAACGGGTGAAGTAAACCATATGCGCAGTAAACCCAAAGACAAGATCAAGTTTTCAAACAAACTCCCTTTTGAAGTGGAATAAATAAGCGACTAGAAAATGTAAAATAAATGCTGTTTAACCAAAGGAATTGATACAAATGGTCAACAGGACTATGGAAATCGAACAATTTCTTTCCCGGGCGACTAAAGGCACAAAAATAAATATTTCACGGGTCGCACAAAACACATGAGAAAACAATGATAAACGCCAAAATGGGCAAAAACACGATTTCTAAATACTGTTCCTTAGTTTAGCTAAAGTTTATTGAAGTTTTCTTTCAGATAAATCTGGTTACAAAGAGGCGCATCAATAATTTCAACGTAAACAAGCCGCAAGCGCTTCGCATCAATAAACATGATAAAGGAAATATACACTCTGTACTTCACATAAAAGACACACAAATGGGTCTCCAAATCAAGCTTATTCAAAACATGAAAGATAAATGGTAGCCAAATTATGAAATGGGTCAATCATGAAAGAACTGTAGCCAAAAAAAATGGCAAAAGGAAAAGAACACGCAAATCGAATTATCTCATCAAATGAAATTAACCACAGCCAAAGGGTCAAAAAGGTCAAGCAAACAACAATCATTTTCAAAAAATAAATACTCTCCGAACCCATTAAAGCTGTCTTCGCTCTCCGAGTCCCCAAAAATTGACACGACCTCGGGGTCAATTTCAGAAGCCGCCGCCATTGTTTTCGCAAAACGTGTTGGCTTGCGCTCATCGGAAAATCCCAACCTCGTGTTATTCTCATCAGCTATCAAAATATGCGCAAAAGACGGCAAATGATTGGTTTATTATCTGTTAAAGTCTCTATGAGGACAAAAGAGCAAATAACACTCAGTAAGAGTGGGGAGAGGGTCAAGACGAGCGGCCATTTTTACGGGCGGTTACCGGCGGTTCAGGGAATTCGTGGGTTGTCGTACACGGGCAGTTACGGGCGGTTCAGGGGCGAATGGGTTAATCAAGGTGTCATTGTTATGTCATTAGCAACAGTTTGCATGTTTTTTTTTCAGTTGCTAAGGGGTTTTGTATGCTAGTATTTGAGCCAAGTCACTGTAAAAGGTATTCGTCTGTCCGTAATCCAGATTGACTGAAGTCTGTAGGATATTCTGTGTACATCTTAGGACACTTAGGACGTTTCATGTAGATTACTTGACGTACAAGAGAGTCGGAGATTGTTGGCGACCATGTTCTGATTGAAAGTTTGTGTTCTTGTTTTTAATAATATAAATAAAAGACTTGTATAAAGCTAGAACTATACAAAAATATTCAAAAGCGCTTTACATAAAGTTAAAATAAATAAATAAATAGAAATCACTAAACTTTAAAACTATTTCAACAACTATGCTAAACTTTAAAACTATTCCAACAAATCAAAAGCTTTCTTAAAAAGAAATGTTTTCAGTTGCTTTTTTAAAATGGCGAGGCTGCTACTTGTTCTTATAGTTAATGGAAGCGAGTTCCATAAAACAGGTGCAGCATGAGCAAAGGCCTGATCCCCAAGTGTAGAGCAGTTGACTTTTGGAACGACCAGAAGAGATTTTGCAGACGAACGAAGAGCGTAATTAAAAGCTGGTTTCAGGGATAAAAGATCTTTTATGTAGGAAGGACTTTGGTTGTGTAGTGCCTTGTAAACAAGAAGAAGCAATTTAAACTGAACTCTAAACGATACTGGAGGCCAATGTAAGTTGATAAGAGCGGGTGTGATATGATCAAATTTCGCAATCCAAAAAATCACTCTAGCCATGGCATTCTGAACTTTCTGTAAACGATCAAGCTGGTATTTAGGTAGACCAAATAGAAGTGCATTGCAGTAATCAAGGTGCGAAGATACAAAGACGTGGATCAGTGTCTTTGTGGATTGCGCTGTAAGGAATTTTCTGATCTGTCTTATGTTGTATAGTCCACGAAAAGCCTTGCTGCAAATCTTGCCAATGTGAACATTCATTCGCATATGAGCATCGAACCAGGCCCCAAGGTTCCGGACGCTTTCTAACGGTTTAATGACAGTGTCGCCAATGATAATAGAATCAATAGATGTTTTTTCAAGTTGTTGACGGGTACCAATAATTAGAAATTCAGTTTTCGCGTCATTGATCATTAGATGATTACCAATAAACCAAGAGCGGACAACAGCGATGCACTTTTCAATGACAGAGAGAGCATTAAATTCCGAATGGATAGAACAAGGACCGAAGAAAAGGTAAATCTGGGTGTCGTCAGCATAGCCATGGACGGAAGGGAGGTGCTGTGAAATAATGTTAAAGAGACGGGAGACGTAAAGAGTAAATAAAATAGGGCCCACACAACTGCCCTGGAGGACTCCACAGTTCAGATTGAAGTCGTCAGAAGTCTTATCACCGACAAGTATACGTTGTTTGCGACCAGACAGAAATGAGTCGAACCAATTTAAAGCAGTTCCGACGACTCCAAAATCCTTTTGTAAAATATTGAGAAGAATGCAATGTTCAATGGTATCAAAAGCAGCACTTAGGTCCAAAAGTACGAGAAGTTCCACTTGCTTATTATCCATACTCATTAAGATGTCGTTTTGAACCTTCAATAAAGCAGTCTCTGTCGAGTGATACTTACGGAAGCCTGACTGGAATTTAGGAAGAGGGGCATTTTTCTCACAGTGGACAAGAAGTTGTTGAAGTGCAGCCTTTTCCACTACCTTGGAAATGAATGGAAGATTACTGACTGGGCGGAAATTTTTGTAGACCAAGTCAAGTCCAGGTTTTTTCAATAGAGGGATGACAACAACGGTTCTCCAATTTTCTGGAACGGAACCATTGAGAAGAGAGAGATTAACCATCTCAGTGATAGATGGCGCTAATACATCAAGACAGGACTTCACTAGCCATGTAGGAAGAGGATCCAACCGACAAGAGGCATTAGAAGATTCTCGAACAATCTTACACACTTCTCCTATGGATAACGAAGAAAAAATTCCAGATTCTCCTTCGGAGTGACAGGAACAAGTCGAGGCACTTGAACTTGAAATTTGTCAAGATTTTCCTTTATGGTTTCAATTTTTTTGAGAAAAAAGGTGCCAAATTCGTTTGCAAGCTTAGTGGGATCATCGTGCCCTGGAAGAGCCATCTCAAGTGGTTCCCTGGACAAAGAATTAACCACACGAAATAGCTTACGAGAGTCACCCGCACACTGATCAATTAGGTTAGAGTAATAACTCACACGTGCAGATTTAAGAGATGCAGAGTACTGATTACGAACTCTATGGTAATTATTCCAGTCTCCAGGGAGGTCAGTTTTCAAGGCTTTCTTTTCAAGGCGACGACGTTTACGCTTGAGTTGTTTAATGTCATTATTAAACCACGGAATCTTTGGACGATTTCTTATAATCCTTGTCTTAAGCGGGGCATGCTTGTCCAAAATGTCATTAAGGGTAGTGTTAAAGCAGTCGGAGAGTGCATCAATGTTGTCCCAGTGTACGCTTGCACAAAGCATAGAAGAGGCAATATCAGCTGAGAATTCGGCAATATCAATATTTTTGAGTTTACGAAAAGTCAATTCTTTGCACGATAAAGCTGGTCACAGGAAACCAATAGGGCACTGAATAATAAAGTGATCAGAGATGGGAAAAGTGGCTTTAGGAGAAGCAAGAACATCATACGACGAACGAGTAACAATTAGATCCAAGGTATGACCCGATAGATGGGTTGGGCCCGATACGTGTTGCGAAAGACTGAACGTTTCCAGTAAATCCATAAATTTCTTGGTGTCATTGTCACGGAGGTCATCTAAATGAAAGTTGAAGTCTCCAGAGATAACAAAAACCTCGGGGCACATAACAACATTCTCTAAACATTGAGAGAATTCATGAAAGAAAACAGAGGCAGAAACGGGATGTAACGAAGAATATGGAGGTCGATACACTATTATATGTCTCATTGAGCGATCATGCACTTGAACAATCCACTCAGAATATTCGAAAGACTTGTTTTCCTTCCCATCAACTAATGAAACGTTGACAGAGTCTCGGAACAGAATCCCAGTTCCACCACCACGGTTTTGCGATTTTCGAGAAAAATTCTTGAAGAAATAACCAGCCACAGATAACAGAGCAATACTGACGGAATCAGCGTCATTTAACCAGGTCTCGGTAACGGTGCAAAGGCCAATGTCATTTTCTACGACGTAGTCAATTATGCTCTCAATCTTGTTTCTAACAGATCTAGAATTGAAGACCGCAAGGTTTAGGAAAGTTGAACGTGGATTGGCAAACAAATTTGTATGAAGAGAGGAGTTAGTCGAAGTAACGTTAGAATATAAGTGATTGTTTATATTCGCAGGTGTAACGACGCAGAGGTTATTTGAAATAGATCCTTTATGCAAATTATCGCCTCCTCGCCTAGCGCGTGGACAAGAAACCAGGGATTCAATTCTGTGAATGTTTCTAGCTCTCCTTTCCTTAACTCGGCTGCCAGCGCGGCACCTCCTGTAGGTCGACGATAACGGCAATGAACGAGGCCAATAAGAAAGTTGATGGTAAACATCCGAGTAGTAACAAAATCTAACATGGCGGGTGTCAACATAATTCGTGGACAACAGTTTATCACTTGTATGCGAGACCATGCCAGATATCAGAGAAATCATAGGTAGACAGGTCAACAAATAAATTGGTTTCTTCTGTAAGAGACCAGGATTAAGCTCGACATCCATGTGGACAGTTACATCTGTTGGTAAAACCAAACAGGTCGAACCATGCTTGTGCCAGATCGAAATTGGCCGCCTCAGAAACTTTAGTTCGTGGTTGTTTTTGATAAAAGATGCCTTTGCGTTAAACTTAGTCATAATCGGATAGCAGAGGCCTTTAGGTTGCCATACCGTACAAAATTGTAGGATATAAAGCAAGTTCAATAATGAAATGAGACGATAAATACGGACACAAATGGCTGCCATCTTGATCGGCGCTTACAATGAATCATCCCCATTTTATCCGTGGACATCGTCTTTGCTCACAAAACAATACAAAGTCCACTTTAGTTTTACTCATTCCATGCTTCTATGAGCCACTACGTCACTTTTACCTGGACAGTTGCTTTAGAGGACAGCTGACCAAAAGTGATTTAGCATGTTTAGACTATATTGCGCATGTCTCCACAACACGTGTTGCCGCCAAGCTGTTGTCGAGGACTTCAGAATTGGAATGTTGCCATCCACAAGTGAACGTAGGTACATTTGTTGTGATTTCCTCTTATAATTTTTTTTTCTTGACAAGGCTGCCCTTACTATTACTTCTTAAAAAAAGAAAAGCAAAATATTGAAGTGTAAAATATGGTGTTTGTTTACCATGCTTCGTAGTCATGGCGAATATGTCAGCGAAACACTTGGGGAAAGATTTAATTTTCTTGCTTGTGTTTCCACAGTTACTTTGCTCACTCTGTGTATCCTGTAAATTTAATTACAGCTATTCATCATACACTTTCAGCTAGAAGCGCCATTTTTTCCAACAACTTTTGACTTAGGACTCATAAATTGCGTTTGTGTTTACAGATGGAAGCAAATGGAATGGAAGAAGAACATGACGTCCTTCTCTGCCATGAAATACTCAACTCTCAACCCTTCAAATTCAAAGAATGAACTGTCAAGAGAGGGAAAATTTGGGACGAGATTGCTAATCGACTAAATACCTGTCAGACTTTGAAATTCCGTGTGAACAAGCGACCAGTAAGGGAACAATTTAAACTAATCAAGTTAAAGTTCAAGCACAAAAATTCAAGAGGAGGAAAAGGCGTCGGGGATTGATGTAGAACCCACCTGAGAACTTGAACAAGCTCTCAAGGACATTTGTGCATTGGACGAATCTCTGCCGGCGAAAGACATGGACTCCAAGCAAGCTAAGCCCGAAGCAGACAAACTCAAATCCGAAGAAATACTCCAAAAAGCAATGGAGAGCTTCAGGCAAACTTAAGTGAGAAAAGGTCAAGAGGAGCCCCCGAAGAAAAAGAGAAGAGGAGGCAACAACTCTATACAATTCATATCTTAAAGTCCCTAGTGTGGTGTGTTGAGTACCAAGCTGGTTTTTAGACCTTTTTCAATTTTTTTTTTTTGGCCAGAAATGTCTAAACCATCTGTCAGATAGTTTAGATCTGTTAAGCAAAAGAAAAGAAGTGGATTTCACGTCCAAAGACCAGCAGAATTACGGGAAGAGTGCCATGAAGACACAGGATGTGTGGATCCCATTCCATTGTGCACCACTTCTTGAGCCAGCAAAGAGAAGACTCCACTGGCATCATCTACACACCTTGTAGAAAGAGTGTTTCTGTCAGTAAGTTAAAGAATTCTTCCTTTGAAAAGTATGAGACCGGTTAAGGCATATTTACTCATAAAAAGGCCAAAAATGTGGGACTTGGGACATTGCACGAAACTGAAATTGCAAATGGTTATAATTTACAAGACGACATGCTGTTGAGTGACTGCATATCGACAGCTGTAGTTTGCAGTACATACCAAAAGATGGGCTCCAAGCTGCAACTTTTTCAGGGGAACCATCAAAGAGAAGGTTTGGCAGAGTTTTTGCTACTAGAATATACGTTGTGTGGGCTAGAGACACCATTGCAAACCAGCCCATAAAATCAACTGCAGATCTGTTTTAGCTTCTCAATTTGGACTTGCAGGACTTTCCCAGTCCTGTGCTGGGATAAATTTGCCACCACCAGTGACAAGTAATGTGCACAATCAGCACCTAATACAGATTTAATTTGCTATGGAAAATGCTGAAAATTTAATGCAAGATGCAGCAAATATGGTTGAGACAAAAGTTAGCTGTGCAAAACCACTGTAATACCAAAGAAGACATGGAAAAAACATTTTTTGATGCCACAATAACAGTTGATAGCACATGGCAACAAAAAGGTCATTCCTCAAAAATTGGAGTTGTGTTTTTGAACTCGGTTGATACTGGTGAGATCCTTAATTATAGTGTAAAGTCGCTTGTCTGTCATGAGTGCAAAGCTCGTAACAGTATGAACAAAGAGAGCAATGAATACAAGACCTGGAAGAAGGCCCATGCAGCAACTTGCCAAGTCAACAACCATGATTCATCCAAGGAAATGGAATCAGTGGCAGCAACTTAGATTTATAAGCCAGGTGTAGAAATCGATCGTGTGAGAGAGCTTCAGTGCTTCGACCCCACTCTAATCTACATTATCAACTATTTAGAAACAGAACAATTGCCAAGTAACAGTATGTCTGCATGAGCCATAATGAATTCCATTGACGACTGTTATTTGGATCCTGATGGACTCCTGTGCCACATTTGGTTAGTCAAAGGTTGATGAGTTCCAGGTGTTAGATCTCAGTTGGTGGTACCTACCTCCTTACAAAAGGAAGTTTTGATTGGAGGACATGACACCTTAGCAGGCCATTTGGGTGTCAATAAGACCATGAGAAGCTCAGTGAACACTATTATTGGCCGAAGATGTTCGCACGTGTGCAGTTTTGGTGCCTTTCCTGTACACATTGCCAGACGAAGAAAAGGCCCAGACAGCGGCAAACAGCACCAATTCTACCAATACCAGTAGAGAGTGCCTTCGACCGTGTAGCTGTCGATAGTCTTGGCCCATTCCCTGTCACTGACTCAGGTAATCGATACATTGTGGTGTTTTCTGACTATCTAACCCGCTACCCAGAAGCCTTTGCAGTGCCATCTATTGATGCGCCAAATATTGCCGACTTGCTGGTGAACCAGATTATGCTCCGCCATGGAGTGCCACATACGTTGCTGTCCGACAGAGATTCTAAGTTTCTCTCAAGCCTTGTCAAGGAAGTCTGTTTCCTCATGAATACAAAATCTTCACCACAAGTTATCATTCTCAATGTGATGGATAAGTTGAACGCTTCAACAGAACACTTGTTACAAGTCTTTCTATGTATGTTAGTACCTCAGAGAAAGATTGGGACCGATACAAACCAAGTACTTCTTGGATATTGTATTTCACCATCTGAAGTAACTGGAAAATCGCCATTTTTCCTTCTTTATGGCCACACACCTAGACTCCCCATGGACATTTCTGTGATTCCCCATCAAGATATCTCTCCATCCATTTTGGAACATCGCGTGCGGGTGTTGAACATTGCTCGCTGCATCGTCAAAGAAAACATACAGCGAGCCCAGCAGAAGATGAAAAATTACCAGGATATTCATGCTGTACCAGTTAAACATCAAGTGGGTGACAGTGTTCGGGTTTACTAACAAGGGTCTGTCAAAGAAGCTTGCTCATAACTGGCACGGACCATTAAGTATTGTGCAATTCTTGTCACAGTGGCATTGCATTTTGTGAGCAGTTGACAACCGTCATCTCTCGTCAACAGTACACGTATCCTGCCTCAAGCACTATATCTCACCAGATACACGACCTATTAGAGAACCCCCAGAGGTCGATGACACATTTTTAGCCGAAGATCTAACACCAGACAGTCTCATGTTGGAAGACTCCAAGCAGAGAATCACATTTTATCCTGACAGTTTGATCATGGCAACAAATCCCCCTCCACTGATTTTCTTTAATTATACAAAGCTAGTCAGCATTCATATGGATTTGAAGACAATCCCATGAGGAGCCACGCCAAAACTAAACATCAGTTGTGATCCTGTTCAAACAACCTTCTATGCTAAACTCCTCAACTTGGTCACCAGTATCCAGCATACAACTCACCGTCTATACTCGCTTCAGGTAGTGACCAGCCTTCTAGAATGCAACAGTTCTAGCAATATTCTACAGGAATCCTTTCAAAAATGTTTTGTCTTACACGTCACGTCAACACCCGACAAGCTCGCATGGTTACGCGTATGTCCATGCCGCAGTCCATTTGTTTGCCATATGGGAGTATTTGGTTTGTTAAGGGCCCTGAATCACGTTTTTACAAAGAAAGAGCTGCAATACTTCTCAAGGCCCCAACTTAATATCTGTTCTCCGTGAAACAGCGGGCGCAATGCCAATCAACAACTTACACACATAGTTAATGGGAAGGTTACATACCTTGAGTAGTTGCAAAAGGTCGATTCTGGGACAAAACAGTGAAAACCGTGCTGCATGCGTTTTCGGGTGTGCTAAGGCCTAATTATCCCCAGTTTATTTTGATGAGAAATGCTTATAAAATTTTGAGGGTGTTGAGATTGTGCCGCGCATTGTTTGGACTTCTGACCACGTCCTAGAATGGAATTTTTAGACTTGAGATTATTTTCAGAGCTTAAAAAAATGAACTATATTAAATTATTGAATATTAAGTTATAAATAGAAAAACGCTCTCGTGAGGAATTGACGTCAATTGCTAAAGAAAAGAATATAAAATACAGATGGATTATAAAAAAAAAATTTGACCAGAGCTATAGAAACCGGAGAGATAAATATTAAACACCCTTATAGTTGTGAGCATAATTCTTCTAAATATCAATGTAGAACATGCCACAGCGGAGCTTTTTGCAAACATGATAGATTAAAGTAAAACCGCAACCGGTTAGCTCAGTTGGTAGAGCACCGGACAACCGTGCGGGAGGTCGTGGGTTCAAATCCTCAACCGGACCAACACTCAGGGTCTTTAAATAACTGAGGAGAAAGTGCTGCCTTTGTAATGACACCTCCAAATGGTTAGACTTTCTAGTCTTCTCGGATAAGGACGATAAACGTAGGTCCCGTCTCACAGTACTGGTGTGGGACGTTAAAGAACCCACACACTGTTCGGAAAGAGTAGGGGACGTAGTCCCCAGTGTGATGGTCTATCACTTATTCTGTTATGGGGGCACCTGTGTATCCTACTATTCACTCTAATAAGATTGTGAACTGCGTGGCTGCAATTTGCGCCTTAATAAGCAGTCTGACGAAGTCCCCCACAAAAAGTGTTGTAAAGCGCTTTCAGCCTTGGGATAAAGCGCTATATAAATCTTGAATCATCATCATAAATATAGAGAATGCGGAAATGGCAATGCATTTTGCAAACATGATAAGTTGATATATCAGTGCAGAGAATGTGGAACTGGTGCAGCTTTTTGCAAACATAGGCGAAAATATGGATGCAAACTTTGAAAGATGGAGAAGAATCAATAAAAAAAAAGGCTTCATAACTTAAATCAGGTTATGAAAAATGAGTACAAACTTAAACATAATGTAGAAATCAACATACCATGGTTTCCTTGAAGATGCCTGTGTTGAAAAGAAGAAATCCTCTTGATGTGCAAAATCCAGAGATAAATGTGCCCATTCTTCAGCCGACTTCGATTCCCAGACAAATACTTTATCTCCCAAATCCTGAGATAAATGTGCCTATTTTGAAACCAACTCCCACACCATTCCCCAGAAGAGTTGTTGAATTGGAAAAACATTCCCGCAAAGAACTTTTATCAATCGCCAAAGAAAAAGGTGTATGATACAGACACAAAATGAATAAAAGAAGCCTAATTAGGACGATATAAACTGGTGAGATAAACATTTCATCTGATTATAGCTGTGAGCATAATTCTTCCAAACATCAATGTAGAAAATGTGGAGGAGGAGCCTATTGTAGACATGTTTTTCTGTAGAGAGTGTGGAAGTGGTAAAGCTCATTGTAAGCATGATAAGAAAATATATATCAGTCCAGAGAGTGCAGAAATGGGAAAGCTTTTTGTTAACATAATAGGCGTAAAGATGATTGTAGAGTTTGTAAAATGGAGAAGCAGCATTCTTTGAAAAAGTGAGTGCAAATTTGGCTTAAAGATAACATAATATATTTTTAAAAACCATGAGCTCACAAGGAAAGCCTGTTCCAACCCCGAGAACGCAAAGAATTCCTCCAACTTTGAAAAGAAGAAATCCACTTAATGCACAAAATCCAGAGATAAATGTGCCTATTCTGCAGCCAACTCTAGTTCCCAGTCAAATACTTTATCAGCCAAATCCGGAGATAAATACACCCATTGTGCAACCAACTCCAGCTCCGGCTCCTAGAAGAAATTTACCTAGAAGGGTTGTTGAATCAGCATCTAGAGAAATAAATAGATTCGCAAATTGGATACTATCTTATGTACCAGAGAAAATAAAAAAAAGGTAAATACCGGAGTTAAAAGATTGAAAGAAAGGGTAAATAATATTTTGAAAAAGGAATATCAATTTAAACCCAAACTTAAAGATACAGCATTCAGAGGATATCTAAATACATATACCATTGAAGGTAAACCTGGATACGATCCGCATCAAGGAAGAAGCTGTTGATTTGATTAATAAGGAAAAGAAACCAATCAAGCTAAGACTCATACTTACATGTGATTTCATAAAAGAGAATCCAGCTACAGGGCAGATTGACAGAAGTGACGGTCATTTTCACACCGAAACATTAATCATAACAGAATCTGATAATATGAATAAAATTTTTGACGATCAAAGTAAGGTAATGCTTGAGAAGAATCAAAAGTTCCAGAATAAAGGATCAGGTTGGGTTTGTAATATCGTTGCATCTTTAAAAATTAATATAGACCCATTTGGACCTTTGAGAGGGAGCTCATATATACCATTACCTGAGGATTTGGCCCACAAAAAGGCAATAATAAACCCCAAAAATGAAGATGATCATGAGTGTTTTAAATGGGCTACAACCGCTGCTGTTTATACCACTAGTACACATCCAGAAAGAGTAGACGATAAGATGAGAGCCAATTCAGAGAAATTTAACTGGACTGGTATTGAGTTCTCCGCCCCTCTATTGCAGATTGACAGATTTAAAAAGAACAATCCTGAATATGCGATTAATGTTTATGCTTATAATGATGAATGTAAGTTGGAGAATAGATTTATGTATCCGTTAAGAACCAGTAAAAAGGTATATGAAGAAAACATGCGCGTCATCAACCTACTCCTTATAGCGGATGAAGAGAGAAGCCACTACTGTTGGATCAAGAATTTTCACAGGTTAATGGGTTCTTTCTTACATAATCACCAACATGAGTGTCATTTCTGTCGCAGATGTCTCAGTTCATTTAACTCTCCAAAAGCATTAACAAAGCACCACAAACTCTGTAAAGACCATGAATCAGTCAGGGTTGAAATGCCCTCAAATCCAGATGGAAGCCCAAAATTTATTGAGTTTGAATATTACAACAGAAAGATGCGAGTCCCCTTCATGTTTTATGCAGATTTTGAATGCTATACTCAGAAGATCAGCGGCTGTTCTCCAGATGAAAGAAAAAGCTTCACGAATCAATATCAAAAGCACAAACCATCTGGGTACTCTTATCTCACCAAATGTTTTGACAATGGAATCTATAAACCGAAGCTGATATCATATACAGCTAAATCTCCTGAAGAAAATGTAGAGAAGTCTTTTGTAAAATCTCTGGTGAAAAGGATTAAGGAGATTTACAATGAGTTCAAGTTTAAAGAAGATATCAGGATGAGTGAAGAGGGTGAAATAAATTTTAAGAAGGCCACACATTGCAACATATGCGAGCGTAACTTAGGCGGTGAAAAGAAGGTAAGGGATCATTGTCATCTCACAGTAAAATACCGAGGCGCAGCTCATGAATCATGCAACTTAAAATATAAAATTCCCAACTTCTTCCCTGTGATATTCCACAACCTTTCCGGCTATGACTCGCACCTATTCATGAAAAATCTCAGTGATCTAAAAGGAAACAAAATGCATTCCGAACAACGAGGAGAAATATATATCCTTCAGCATAGACGTCGTGGACACATTCACAAACAAGTCCAGAAAACTCAATGAAGTTAAACGAGAAATCAGATTCATAGATTAATTCAGATTTATGGCGGCTGGTCTCAGTAATCTGGTGAACAACCTTCCAAAAGATTCATTCAGCACCATGAAGCAATTTTTTACAGAAGATCAATTGGAACTCTTCTTGCGAAAAGGTGTCTTCCCTTACGATTGGTTTGATGGTTTTGATAAACTCGATGCAACAGAACTTCCTCCGAAAGAAGAATTCTACTCAATGCTTCATGACACTCACATATCAGATGAGGATTATGAACATGCGCAAAAGATGTGGAAATATTTCAAGATGAAGAGCATGAGAGACTATCACAATCTCTACCTCAAGACTGATGTCATTCTATTGGCCGAGGTTTTTGAAAATTTTCGAGATGTCTGCTGCAAGAATTACGGTCTGGATCCCGCTTGGTATTACACATCACCCGGATTAGCTTGGGATGCGATGCTGAAAAAGACTGGTGAGAAGCTGGAACTTCTGAGGGATCAAGAAATGCTGCTCATGTTTGACAAAGGAATTCGCGGCAGTGTCTCAATGATCACTACCCGATATGCTGAAGCGAACAATCCTTACATGAAAGATTACAATCCTCAAAAACCAACAAACTACATCACATATCTTGATGCAAATAATCTGCATGGTTGGGCAATGATCAAGCCCCTGCCAACTCACGATTTCAGATGGATAAATCATGAAGAGCTTGAGGATTGGCAGAAATATCCATGCTTTCTTGAGGTTGATTTGGAACACCCAGAGCATCTTCACGATCTTCACAACGATTATCCGCTTGCGCGAGAACGACTGAAGATTGACAAAGTAGAGGCGCTCATTCCAATATTGTTCAAGCAAACAGAATTATGTCTTTCATCATGAATCTCCGAAACTATATTTGAGTCTCGGATTGGAACTGAAGAATATACATAGGGGGATCACATTTGAAGAGTTGCAATTCTTGAAGTCCTACATCGACATGAATACAGAATTATGACATTGAGAAGGATTTCTTCAAGCTCATGAACAATTCCGTATTCGCAAAGACCATGGAGAATATCAGAAATAGAGTGGATGTGCAGCTGGTTACAAGGGAATCTCAAGCGCGCAAGCTCATCTCCAAGCCAAACTTCCAACATCGAACCATCTTTTGTGAGAATCTGGCCGCCATCAACATGAAGAAGACGAAGCTTGAATTTAACAAACCTGTGTACTTAGGCGCTTCCATTCTGGATTTAAGTAAGACTGATGTATGATTTTCACTACAACTACATCAAGCCCAAATATGAAGAAAGAGCTAAACTTCTGTTTACCGACACCGATTCCCTCATGTATTTACTAGAGACGAAAGATTTTTACCGAGACATAAGCCCTGATGTAAGAAACTTATTCGACACAAGCAACTTTCCCAAGGATCATTCTTCAGGAATCCAATCCAATCTGAACAAGAAGGTTACCGGGATGATGAAGGATGAAACCAGAGGGGGGCAGGACTCCGAGTTTGTCGGCCCTCAAGCAAAATTATATTCTTTCATGATGGATGAGGGGAAGGAAGAGAAGGAGTGCAAAGGAGTCGCGAAGTCTGCGGTGAAAAAGACCATAAGTTTTGATGATTATAAGAAATGCCTCTTCGAGAAAACCTCAAATGCGGAAGATGAATGTGATCAGGAGCCATCTACATGAGATATTCTGAAACTGTTAATAAAGTCGTCTTATCTTGTGAAGATGATAAAAGAATAACCAGAGAAGATGGAATCCAAACACACCCATACGGTCATTTCAGAACACTCTTTGGAGGCAATTCGGTATCTTCCCGCAAAACTTGAAGTTCCTCGCGAACAAGTCCTCTCCCGGGTCCGCCATCCGAATAGTACAAAACCGGTTGATTGGGTGAGGCAACACTTCTGGATAATTAATAAATCTCCAAACTCCAGATCGGATTCGTGGCTCTTCTTCTCTCCCCACCTTCATCTTCGCCTGGAGCGTATAAATATCTAACCGCAACCTCTGAAGGCAATCTCTTCTCATTAATCCCAACCGACCTTTCGTATTTCTTAGACTTGATCTCAACCTCTTCCAATCTCCCTGTTATTCTAGTGGGCGATGTATTCAAGTTCCGATGATATCATGTGATCTTTTCACCCAGACTCTAGATCTCTCATCTGATATCATCTCCTGCACATACTGATGGCTGAACAATTTCTCCCCTATAGTTCTATTAGCCCTCTCCACAAAAGGCTGAGCCCTATGATTCCCAGCCGAGCTTCGCTGTATGGTTACCCCATGCTTCTCCATGAGTTTGGTAACATGGCCCATGAATTTTTTACCAGGATCCACCATCAAAGTACTATTCGGCCACCTCAAGCTACGAGATTAAATCTTCGCAAAGGCTTTCGCGACTTCCCCACTATCTTTTGAAGTTATCGCCTCCGCATCCTTATATCTGGAAGCAGCATCCATCACAACCAATGCATGACAATATGTCTTTCCTCTAAAATTATCATGAGAGAGAAACAACAAATCAGCCTGGTGTATATAAATAGGCTTATCAACCACCCAATGCGGTCTCGGAATGTAGCTCGGAGGTGGGAGATATATTTGCCATAAAGCTTGCTTCTCCAGCCATTCTCTAGCTTCATTCTCGCTTACTTAAGCCGCATTCGCCATTATGGGTATCGCAGCGTAGCCCTTCCAATATCCATAGGGTGAGTAGTATATCTTTTCCCTTTAAAGATACGGCAGCTTCCATTGAAAATGACTACTATATCTGAAATTCTCGAACCAAACCAAACTCCTCGCAATCAAATGGGGTTGAAAGCGGATGCATCATTAAATCGAATCACATTCACACCTTCATCCGCCAACCCCGGTGAAACCTTGTACATTCACATTCCAAAATTATCGGAAAATGTTGTGATTGTTCCAGGCAGTGTATATCTCATCTTCGATTTGAATGTCTTGGGGCATAAAGATAATACTCTCATCAATAACGTGGGGAGAAATCACGTTTCCCGACTAATCATGATTTACACTTGCCGAAGAAAGAACGCAGAAATATGTTGAGACAAGGCATCTCTTCTGAAAATGTTCGCAAACTTAGAACGAATGCTGGCGATAAAGATACTTCAAATGCAAAGGTTTCTATCGCGGCGCTTCATAATACCAAATATTAATGCGGCATCGGAATCCGGTCTTAAATGCTCTGTTCAAATGAGGAGAAACTCTTGTGCGAAGCAACCGAGTAAAGGGTTTGAATTTGAAAGTTATAGAGCTCAAAGAGTGAGAGCATTGTTTCATTTGTACTCGGGTTATGTTAGCACTCTTACAAAATTACAAGGAGTCATTCAACAGCTGATGGATCTCGAGGGAAATATGGAGGATCTTAAAATAAAACAAAGTTTAGTGCAAATTTGTAAATACACATGAAGAATACGTCGAATGTCTTGAAGTTATTGATTATACAGAGGAACTAGAAAAGGCCCAGATGAGTTATGAAGAGCAAATGGTGCAGAAATTGGAGTTTGACAGTAAGATAGAGTCATGGAAATTGGAAAGAGATCAAGGAGCACTGACCCTTTCACAAAAGTCTAGTAGGAGTTGTGACGAGCAAAGGGAAGCAAAATTACCAAGCTTTGGCTTACTACAAAGATGAAACAGAAAATGGAGAGCTGTTATGGAAAAGAGGCTAGTGAGTTCAACCCTAAAACCAGCAAGTTTTTTTTTTAGACATTCTACAAGGAATTTGTAAAAAAACGTCAAAAAATAAGTTTTTAGGCGTTTTGTTTGAAATTTTCTGAATTGACAGTTAAGATATTGATCTTTCAAAAAATGAGGTTAGAAATATTATGCCCCCCGAAGTTTTCGTACCACTCAGAGAAATACAGCCAAATAGAACTGAAATATTCCCTGAATTTTGACATTAAATGAAAGCGGGAGCCTGGTAAACTAGTTCCCAGGGTATCCTCAACTCACTAACTTCAAAATGGAAGCTAATTAGGACAGTGATGAAAGTGATGAAGAAAATGTGCTAGATGAACTCCTGCAGCCTGATAATGGGGAAAATTATAACGATGAGGAATCAAACTATCCTGAGTGGACACTTCAGCGCCTGAAAGAAGAGATGAATCGAAGAAATCTTCGAAAACAGGGCAAAAACAAGAGCTGATCTATCAACTGATTGAACATGATGAAGGTGGAGCTGTGATGTGGTCAGACGAAGAAAACTGAAGTGGAAGACCTTCCTGCTTTTTGGAAACATCCTGGCCCAACATTTGTTTTAGGCAAAGGAGAAAATGCCGGAGATATATTTTCTCGCTTTTTACACCGGATATCATTTATGTTTTGGTTACTGAAACCAACCGCTATGTACATCAAAAGGGGGTTGTCAATTGGGTTACCACTTCTGCTGAAGAAATAAAAGCATTTCTGGGAGTAACAATTTGCATAGGTCTGAAACAAGTACCAGACCTTTACGATTACTGGTCGCACAGTACAGTTCTGTTTCCCGCAGGAAAAGGTATGAGGAGTTGCTCCATAATTTACATTGTGCTGACAATGCTTCTTCCATCCCTCCTGGCCAGCCAGGTCATGACAAAATTCGAAAGGTTGTGACTATTCTCAACAGAAATGTTTCAGAAAACCTGGACACCACATCAGGAAAACTGTGTAGATGAGGCGATGATTCCATTCAAAAGTAGAATTGCTTTCAAGTAATATATGAAGGACAAACCTACCAAGTGGGGTATAAAGGTTTGGAAACTTGTGGACTCCATAATGGCCTACCTTCTTCACTTCCGTATTTATACCGGGAAAACTGACAACCCAGGAGCAAATCTTGGAGAGAGAGAGTTGTCCCTTATCTTTGCTCTTCACTTCCAAGGGGTATTCCCTGGAGACTGACTTTGATAACTTTTTTACAAGTTTATCTTTAGCAACTTCACTACTTGAGCGAAGTATCTTCTGTACTGGCACAGCCAGACCCAACCGGGTAGGGTTCCCTCATAAACTTCAGACAGCACGACTGAAAACTGGAGGGCACAAGTGGATGATGAAGGAGCCAAGGATTTTTGCATTGAAGTGGCAGGATACAAAGGATGTGTATGTGCTGTCTTCTATGGCAAAGCCAGGGGTAGAAGATGTCCGAAGAAAAGAGAAAGGTCAACCAGAAGGGGTTGTCAAGCAGTGCCCTTCCGTGGTGGTGGACTACCACAAGTATATGGGTGGAGTGGATACAAATGATCAAAATCTTTCATATTACAAATGTTCCAGAAAGTCCAGCAAATGGTGGATGCCTGTCTTTATGCAGATGTTAGACATGGTAATTGTCAATGCTTGGATTTGTAAATGTTTTTTCAGGGGAAATGATACGTTGAGAAAGCAGAAAGTATTCAGAGATGAGCTTGTAGACCTTCTGAACTCCAAGGACCAAGGTTTGACAAGGCAGAACACTGGCCCAAGAAAAGAGAGCAAAGAGGTTACTGTGCTTGTGGCTGTGAAAGTTGTGGCCATATTTACTGTGGAAAGTGTGATGTACCTCTCACTGTAGAGTGTTTTGAACTTTGGCATACTACTGCCTAGCTGAGGGATTTTAAAGGTTATTCTAACCCAAAACTATTGTTACAAGGTTATTGTCATTATAGAAACAGTTTTAGAGACATTTTAGCAGTTCTTTTTATTCTCAGTACCATGTAAATATCTTGACAGACCGAATGGTCCATTTGGTGGTTTCAGGGTTAAAGCCAGTAACAATTGGTTTCAATGATTTAAACACAGATACAACATTTCACTGACGAGAACAAACCAAAAACAAAAATGCTGCCAATTATGGCAGGGAAACCATTCAGCAATTTCATAGAGACCTTGTGCAGTCCAAATGAAGGAGACATGAAAGACAAGTTGTGGATAATACTTAATAATATGGTAGATGGTCTCCCAAGAATAGACTGAATGTAGATCAGGTGCCACTTCCTTTCGTGGATCAAGATAAGACATGAAATTGCAGGAAACAATCAAGTTTGGAATTCAAAGCCAGATCTGGCCTGAACAAGAGACAAGCAACACTCCAGCTTTGCATCAAGGCAGAAGGACAGCAAACAGCGAAGCCAGCAATAATTTTCAGGGACAAAGGGAACGTATCTACTGAAGAACGAGATACATACAGTGTATGATGTTGTTGATGTTTACTTTCAAGTAAATGCATGGATGGATGCTGAAGTTAACATGAAGTGGACCAACCACACCCTGCACGATGGATTTGGTGATGATCCCACAGAAGAGGTGTTGTTTGCTTACAGTATTGGTTTCCAGTTAGCGCAACGATTCCATGAAGCATGCAGAGAAATGAATACAATAGTTAACTTGCTGCCAAAAAACCACACAGATAAGGCAAAACCAGTGGATGCAGGATTTGGAAAGGCAATGAAACAAAAGATTGGAGAAGCGATGCAAATATGGCTTGAAAAGGAAGAGAACCTGGATGTGGCATGGCAAAATCTCTGCGAAAGACAGGAGAGTCCTGATGAACCAGTGGACAGGCCATGTGTGGAGAGAGCTGTCTTCCCAAAAAAAATTCATCCAAAAACTGCTTGATAAAACTGGGTGCCTTATCACAGTTGATGGTTCACATGATGACAAGGTTACGCTCCAAGGACGGGACATGTAAACATTTTAGATACCATGTTAGCCATCAACCATAAAGAAACAGTAGTTCTTTGAACACTAAGAGATGCATTTGTTTGTTTGTTTCATTTGATATACTGTATCAATATGATCAATGATGATTCCATCATAAAATGAATGTCATCATTAAATTACGGCAAAAAGACTTTTTTGCATTTTTTACTTATTCCATTTATTATTTTATTCTGAATGCAAATATTTCTGAGAAGATGCTTTGTTTATAGTGTATATAATCCCTCACGAAGCGAGGCCAAAGGCCGAACGTTGCGAGGTTACTAATCATGTTGGTTCCAGTCCGACCATGTGGCTCCCAAGCCCGAGTAAATCAAGCCGAGAGTTTTTATATATCTATATATATCTATATTTTAAAGATGTCCGTTTGCAGGCCAGGTTACCTGGAAATGGTAGCACACTTGAGAAGTGCTGCATTTCCACCATTGCGAATTTGCTGATGCCTTTTTGAAAGTAATGTCAATTTTGTGGAAACCAAGTTCACTCCTCCTGGAAGTACATCCCAGCAAGATGATCAAGATATTCAAGAAAGATTAGCACAAGATCGGCGCCGATTAAGTTCGAATACCGTGAAAATCAACACAAGGAAAGCACAACTCAAAGCAGGGATAGAGAAACAACAGCAGGGAGAATAACAACAGACATCGCAGGAAAGACAACAACTGCTCGCTCCAGAAAAAGGCAAACGAAACAGCAGGAAGAAGGACCAGGAATTCAACCAAGTTAGTTTTGAATTTGAATATGTTAGTGACAGAAATACAGGACACAAGTGAACGATTACATAACGAAATATATAGGCGTACTAAATTTAGCAAAACGAATTAGAAGTGAAACCGAGTAGGAACAACTTCAACGATTGGAGATGTCTCTGGAAAATAATTCTATTAGTCTAAAAACGGAATCGGAAGATGACCAACAGATTACAAGAGAATGTAAGTAGGTATTGTTCATAATAAAACGATAGCATTTCCATTTTGAAGAAATTCCAAACACTAGATATTCATTAAAAGGATATTTTAATTGTAATATAGCTTTTACTCTTTTTAATCTTATTCATATATATAATTATAGTTTTTTCTTTCATATGTATTTTGTTACTAAATTTTGTTTTACAATTTAGTTTGAGGGCCACCAGTTATTCAGTTGAAGTACTATCCCGTGTTACCCTCGTTAAATAAAGTTGATTATCACTATACGCACTGTAAGTAATAACCTATTCTTAGTTCCAAGTTCCAACAATGACATATCCGTCTTTGCAAAGGTTGACTCTGGTCCTAGGCCAAGCAGGAAGCCAAAAACAAGTCAAAAATTCCCTCAGGCCTGGAAGATAATGTTCGCATCATGGCTGAGATACGACGAAGTCGTGATGTCATGTTTTACGCACTGTGTGAAAAGCATAGTAAAGTGGGCCCGTGGGTGAATGGTACAGACAATTTGACTAAAAACTTTAGAGAGGCACATGAAAAGTAATGAGCAGGTTCTTCCTGTGACGCTACCAGCTGCCCAACATCGCAGAAATGCATCAGTAATAGCTGCCCTTAGAACAGTGTGTTAGATAGTCACTGAGGAAATCGCGAATCGAAAATACGCAAGTTTACTTAACTTGCAGAGGCTACAGGGTTGCGTCGATGTCCAGAACTTTCGCATTGGTGGAAATGCAAGCTATGATAGCATTGACATTTTCAATCAGCTGTAAGCTGCACTAAATTAAGTTGTTGAAGAGCAAATCGACTCAAAACCGCAGGCAAACCCATGCATTGGCATTGGAATTGATGAAGTACGGACAGGTCCAATTAAAAACACATCGTTGCAGTTGCAAGATACATTGACCTTGAAAACAGCAGTGGGAGAACCCCCTTCTTAAAGTGCAAACAGGTTGAGGATGGCCGTGCCAGTGGGATTTACAATAACATGAAAAATGCATACCTACGCGAAAGGTTGGTGGGCTGGGATCTGATGGAGCTGCAGTCATGACTGGTCACTTGAATGGCGTAACAATGTTGACGCGAAGCAATAATCCCCACTGTATTTCCATACAGTGTCTGCCACAGGCTAAATCTTGCCGTCAGCCAGGCTTGCAAAAGTATTCCAGCAATGGCAAACCTTACTAACATCATCAGCACAATTTACAGTTATATTTGTCAGTCTCCACAGAGGGCAGAGCGTTTGAAAGATTTAAATGAGGTCATTCGTGAGAAGAACATCAAGCTGAAGAGAATCTATGAAATTTGCTGGATTAGTATGGGAGATGCTGTTTCTGCCATTATAAGGAACTGTGAAGCTCTTCTTCTCCTCACCAGCGAAGAAGCTGCTCTTGGAGATCCCACTGCCATAGGTCTCAACAAGCATCTTTCTACCTACATCCACCTTGCCCTAATACACCTTGCCTGTGGAGTTCTTTCTGTGACAAATCATCTGTCAAAATTGTTCCAGTACAGAGATGTTTGTTTTTCTACTGTTCATGGAAACCTGAATGACTGCATAGAAACACTAGAAGACCTGAGAAACAACAATGGGCCAGTGATGACTGCGATGGAAGCCGAAATTAATGCTGCACCCATAGGCCAGTTTAAAGGAGCACAGATAGATTTTCAACCTAGGCGTGGGGAGTCGGATCAGAGGCAAAAGTTTTCAGAGGTGAAATTGCAGTTCATCGACCTTCTCATTGCAAACATCACGGTACGTTTCCCAAATGTTGACGTTCTGTAAGCCATGGAAATCTTCGAATCCAACTCATAACCTGATCAACGTCTTTTGGTTGGCTGGGGAAATGGAAACTTGGAAATCTTATTGGGCCATTATGGCAGTCCTATGGAAAACCAAACTCACGTCCAATTTCATAGTGTGGTTAGTGCCGATGTCTGCAGGGGAGAGTTTCTACGTTGTAAGTGCTTAGTTCATCACAACTTGGGTGAAAGATGCCGAAATGATGCTGGAGTGGAACACTGGCACTACTTCACACCCCTGGAGCTGATGAAACGCATATTTGGTGGCAATATGCAAGTGAATCAAACCATATTTCCTGGTAGGTGGACAGCTAATACCAAAGTCAGAAAGATGAAGTATTATCAATTTGTCATTCCATGTAAGTTATGTTACTGAACTATTTTGTCACAGCCATGTTCAAACTCATGTGCTTGTGCCTGTGTCATGGTTGGCAATGCAGAAGCTGAGAGGGTCTTTAGCTGCCAGAATCGGATCAAGACGAAATCCAGGATGCTGCTCAACATCACTCAATTGGAAAAGCTAATCAGGCTGAGCTACGCTGGCAATTCAATCGAAGACACCAACTACGAGGCAGCTAGAGCAATTTTCGACCGCCAACCGCAAAGAATATAAAATCCAAATAACGCACAATTTACGCCCTATAAGTAGTTAGGCAGTTTAGGCCTTATTTTGGTGTTTATTAAACTGAGTAGATTTACCTTCTTCGAAAAGGTGGAAAAGATCCAGGAATATGAAGCAGCTGCCCAAGAGAAGAGAAGGGCATTTTAATGTTAAATCCAATATGTGAATTCCCGTATTTCAGATAGTCTGTCTAATTGTATGAATGTAAATAATGACTACACATCACAAATTGCAGTTCTGTATTTTATTAACAAAAATAATAAAAGATGTTGAGATTGGGAGACTGGCACTAGTATACCAGAATGCAGTTCAACCAACAAAGCCATGCACATCTGTTCTTTCGTGTAAGTTCATGGCTTGACAACTTCAAATTTCTGTTCATAACAACCGGAGTTTCTGTCCCAAACATAATTCAATGTAAAACAAGGAAAGTTGAGGAAAGGATAGTTTTGTAAAAATTATTGAGGAAAAACAGCAGTTTAATAGCTTAATTGAAAGACATTTACAGCTGCTCAGAACCATGGAAATCACGTCATAGAGGCTTCAATTTTTAAAAATTGTCTTGGGGGGCATGCCTCCAGACCCCCCTAGAAGCATGGTGTCACAGGTGCCATGCTATGTGGGCCTTCAGCCCACAAAAAAATTTGGACTCCAACTTTCAAAATCTTGGCTAAAAGCCTGTTCCTCAATTATAAGCCCTACCAATTGAAAACCCCTAAACAATCTTTATGAACCTATCTTCACCTCCATCCACAACCTTGACCACAGCTTCTCTATCTTACCATTCAATAGTTGCCTCACAACAGGCATTTATTTAAGCTCACAATGGAAATAAATATTCCTAAAGAATAACCTTCCACCAAAAAGAAAGACATGGAGGCCTAAAAGCAGCAAAAAGCCGTTTCGTGTTGCGATTTCTTCAATTTCATGGACACTACATAAATATGGCCCTATTGAAAACCAAACCTTGGGCTTCAAACAGACTGTTACATGTAAATACAACACCAGGGTAATCACTAAAGTACAGTAAACATTGTTTGGAAATGTTGATTTGCCTTTTGCCAACAGTTTAAGGGATCATTTGAACCAAAATCCAGTGACTTCTCTTATTTTCATCCCAAGTTACTGCCAAATGATAGCTTTGAACAAACATGGAATATCTGGGAAACCTCTATGTTGATTTTTTTTGTCTTTGCAAATTAATACTATATTTTTAAGCCTAAAACACTTGAAAACACAGGGTTTCACTCATGCAGTCACCTATCCAAGTGCTAACCCGGCCTGACAGGGCTTAACTTCAGGGATCAGTGGAGCACCAGTATTTTCTCCATGGTATGGTATTCATAGGAAATGATCGGTTTTTTTTTTACATAGGTTTCAGACCGAAATCCACTGAGATCAGTAGCACAATTCACATGCACAAACAAAGAGAGGCAAACATGAACAGAGACTTGGCACAAATAAAAAAGGCATATTACTCTACAAGTTTGCCAAATATCATGGATATTTATTGAATTTTAATTTTTCAAAATTAAGTTTTTTAAAAATATGCATAATTTTGGGAGTCACGCATAACATTCCCATGCACAAAATTATCATTATCTTAAAACTTCACGTTTCTCGCGGCAGATATCAACAGGAAAAATCACCTAAAATATCAAAATAAATCAGAGATTTCAGATGTATACGTACAAATTTGAGAGACAGACCAACCTGAGAGGAAAACAGCACTTTTTGTTCAAGTGTACAAGCATCACACTTCATGTTTCAGTCCATGAAATCAGGAAAAAGGTTCTTGCCTCAGCGGGATAGTATGCCATGAGAGTAAAAAGCTTGTCAATGGAATGCTCACCGTCTAAAGAGTCAGTGCTGAAAATTTTTGCGACTGTGCCTATTTTGATCCTGAGAATGAAGCAAATGTTTGCTTCCCAAACACTATGAAACATGCCACGTCTACCCGTAAATAAAGGTGCATATACCAAATGTAAGCCATCAGCATTACCGCCAGCGTTAAAGAAAACATGCCAAATTCCTATGGTATAATTCTCATCTCTTGACAAAGCTAACTGCTCATTTTCAGGAGAAAATGTAACAAAATGAGTGAGCTAGAAGTGTTTTTCTAAATCCCAGACGTTTTTTAACATTTTGTTTAGGGTTTCAGGTGACATAGAGGAAATAAAGGGTAAACAGCCGCGCATCACTTCGAAAAGGTTCAACCACTTTGACCGCCATTTCACTCAGCTATGTGCAATCGATGGAAGAACAACACCTTGTTAACCACCCTAGAATATTTTAGAAGCTTTTTGTTATGCAACAAGCCTGGTACATGTGAGCTAAGTTCAGTGAAACAAGTGAGATTTTGGGTGAAAGGTCAACACGAGCACACAAGTTTCGTGTCTCTACAACCAGCAGCCGTCGCAATGGAGCGTGAAAATAATGCAGAATCAATGAGAAAATGGAGAAAGAAAAAAGAAGAAGAAGGCCTCAAACAAGAAACATTACGCAAAAGCACAAGCTTATATGGGGCCGCAATGCATCATGTGTAATATAAAAATTGCTGGAAATAAACTGGATTGTCCCAAAACAAAGCAATTAGTGAGAGAAATATAATATTCTCTAAATAAAGAGTTTCAAAAGGTTTTTGATTCATTTTGAAATATTCTGTATTTTTGTTGTATGTTAAGCTATTGTACATATGTACTTTGCAACTGATCTGAGCATTCCAAAGACTCATCTGTCTGGTAACTTTTGCCACTTCCCTTATTTCACCCATGATTTCTTCTCCTGGTCCCATTGACTAACCATGGCAGGTTACTGTGTAACAAGGCGAACATGATGGAATATTCACATATTTGCCACAAATGTTTACAAAACAATCGTTTCAGTTTCGTGGTTAACCTTATCAGCTAGCCTACGCTTTGTGGCTTTTTACTGTAATTAGATTAATCGGTAGTTTCTTTCATGTCCCCCAAATGGCAGATGAAAGATTATTACACACAAAGCAATTTGCCGCATTTCTATTAGCCGCAAGAACGTGAGTTGTTTAAGTATTTCGTGTTAATTAACACAATAATAGTTTTGGCATAACATCCACCACTAAGAATTCAAATAACAGGAAAACCCAAAATGCTTTACAGCCGCGTTTAGTCTCTAATTTCGTTACTGAGCTCCACGCTCTAAGTTTCACTTTGCTCAGTTTTGAAGTATCATAATTAGCCGCAAATAACAATTCTAGCTTTAGCTTCCTTCGTTCAACGATAGTTCGCCACAACTAGCTGTCCGCCATTTTAGTGCGTCACATGACCTTTGCTAAGGATCATGCGTTATTTAGTTACGGTTCGCTGCTTTCCTAGACATGACACATGTTTATGGAATTGTTTACAAAGTTCTCGATTTCTGTAGTCATTATACGTCGTAGTTTAGTTGCTATTTATTTAGTAAATTTAGCACTGCTATATTGCAGCACTATTGTCCTTTTTCTAGGGTTGCTTTCCTATTTTGTCCACTCAATTTGTTGTAATAGTTTGGCTAAGTAAATAAAATCATTTAAAACGGAAATCTGTCTCTCGCCACCCTCCTTACTCACACGGCTTGGTCACATTTTGGTACCAGGAGTGGGGTGGTGAGAGTTTTAATTTGGCTCTAAAATTTGTAAGATAGGAAACAGACAATTGTAAAGGGCAATAGTAGCCATCTCCCGTAATGGCAGAAGTGGAGGAACTCCAAAAGAAGCTGCAAGAATTAGAGGAGCAGCAAAAACAGGCCCATGACATGATTAAGCACCTGCAGGACGAAAACGCCAAAGCACAGTAGCAAACTAAAGAACAAGCTCAAGCCAAATCAGCACCTACCCAGATGAAGCAGCTGATAGTCTTACCGCACGAACACAGAAGAAGTTCTGTGGGGGACAAGAAGGGGAACAATCTGTAGAGGAGTTTATAGACTCTGCTAAAGCCGCCATCAAGTCTAGAGGGTTGCCACGAGATGAACAAGGGCAATTTATCCTCACCCATCTGGATGCACCCGCTAAGGAAGAGATCAAGCCCTACTCCAAGGACCTAGCCAAGGATGCTAGGAAGATCTATGAAGTCCTGCAAGAAGCATTCAGGGAGTAGCGTTCAGTCTCTTAATTCCTAAAATCCTTCTACAACAGAAGGAAGAGGAAGGAGAGACACTTCGAGCATTCTCCCATGCCCTTGGGGGGGCTTCAAGCCCGGGTCCAGAAGAGAAGCCCAGCAGCCTCCAGCACTGCAGACGGAGTCCTCAGGGACCACTTTGCCAACAACGTTGGGGTAGTCTGTGCCACAAGGAATTAAAGAAGACCATCAGAGAATGCCCAGTGCTTACCCTTCTCAATGTCCGTGATGAGGCAATACGATGGTAAGAGGAAGAGGAGAAGCCCTCTGGGAGCTGGGCGAGGATGGCTAATGTTCAAGAGCAGTCAACCACCCCATCACTTGCATCCACCATGGAGCAAGTAGCAAAGACACTTCAAGGGCAACAGAAGGCCATTGAGGACCTGGCAGCAAGCATAATGAATTTCAGTGGTTTGGGCCCCCCATAGGCTTGTAGACCTGAAGGCCTCAATGCGTCAGGTAAGCATCGAAACCCCCCTGCAACTTCACACTCAACCAAGGTATGTTTCCAGTGTGGCGCACCTTATCACTTCGCTTGGAATTGTCCTGAGAGAAACACACTGGGGAACTTCAGACCCCACCCAAGGCCTGGCCCTACACCAGCCCCTACTTCAGCTCCATTAAACCAGCCCCCCCACCCCTGCCGCTGTGAAACAAGTAGCAGAGGGGAACAGCCCTGGCTCGACACCACCCCCTGGTATCATCCTTGAGAGGGCAGAGGGCAACTGCCCTTCTTGACTCTGGGTCACAAGTCTCGACTATCACTGAGAGTTTCTTCAATGAGCACTTCCATCTTAGAGGTAAGGACCTTCTGTATAGGAGCCAATGGTTTACCCTCACTGCCACAAATGGCCTAGAGATACCATACATTGGTTACCTAGAGCATGACTTTGAAGCACAGGGTGTGACCATCCCACAGAGAGGTATACTTGTGGTGAAAGACCCCCCTGACCCACAGACGAGGGCCCGCAAGCAAGCTGTGCCAGGACTACTTGGTATGAATGTACTACAGGCCATGACAGATGAACGATCAGACTCAGGACATAAGGACACTGCGTGGGGAAGTGCATTACAAGCTCTTGCCAAATCTGCAACATCAGTGCGAGGGCTCGCAAAGGTGTCAGGTAGGAGCAGCATTCGGATCCCAGCAGGATGAATGGCCGCAGTAGATGCCACTGGTTATCGGGAGCACTGCCTGGAGATGGGGACTGTATCATAGTGGAACCCCTCAAGAACCTGTTGCACTGTGGTGTCATAGTTGCAAACACCCTCACACTTACTAAAGGAGGAAGCATGAAAGTACAGGTCATGAACACCGGGCAGGAGGACATATGGCTTCAAGCTCACAAGGTGTTTGGTGTTATACACGCCATAGCTAATGTTCAGGATGGCCACCCTTCAGTCAACTTCAAACAAGGTGATCATTAGTCCTAAAGATGAGCAACCCCTTGGCAATGAACCACAGGATACCCCGTCACCTGCATCCAAGCCATGTCCCATACAGCTTGATGACTCCCATTACAGCACAGAACAGAAAGCCAGCCTGAGTTCTCTCCTATCAAGATATTCTGACACGTTTGTTGCAGATGATGAAAGGGGATACACAGAGACAGTAAAGCACAAGATATACACCTTGGATGACATCCCCATCAACCTACCCTTCCGCAGAATACCCCCAAGTCAATACCACAAGGTGAGGGACCATATCCAGAAGCTCCTTGACAAAGGCATCATCCGTGAGAGCCACAGCCCTTACTCATCGCCAATTCTCTTAGTACGAAAGAAGGAAGCCTCCGTATGTGTGTGGACTATCGCAAGCTTAATGGAAAGACCGTGAAGGATGCATACCCCTTACCAAGAATCCAGGAGTCTCTCAATGCACTCCAAGGGGCGAGCTGGTTGTCTGCACTTGATCTGGCAAGTGGTTTCAATCAAGTGGCTGTCAACAAAACTTACAAGGCCAAGACAGCATTCATCACCCCTATTGGCTTATCTGAATATAACTGCATGCCCTTCAGACTATGTAATGCACCTGCCACCTTTCAGAGACTAATGCAAGCCTGCCTAAACGAACAAGTATTTCACATCCTCCTTGTCTACCTGGATGATATCCTGGTCTATTCTAAGACCTTTGACGAGCACCTTGAAAGATTGGAAAGAGTACTTCAACGGCTCTGCGAGCATGGGCTCAAGCTCAAACCTGAAAAGTGGGTTTTCCTGAAGAGAAAGGTGACCTACCTGGGTCATGAAATCTTGGAGAGTGGTATTGCCCCAGAACCACAGAAGGTGGCTGCAGTAGATGACTGGCCAACACCAACAACCCTCAAGGAATTGAGGACCTTCCTGGGCTTTGCCAGTTACTACAGCAGGTTCATTGAAGGCTTCGCAAGGATAGCAGGACCACTTCACCAACTTGTGAATGACTCCCTTCACGAACTGAAGATCAACCGAAAGTCCAGAGAGTTCACTACCAAGTGGGATTCAAAGTGTCAGGAAGCCTTCGACACCCTAAAGTACAAGCTAACAACTGCACCAGTCCTTGGTTATGCCGATTATTGCAAACCGTTCATTCTCGAAACACATGCTAGCCACGAAGGATTGGGTGCAGTCCTTTCACAGCAGCAAGATGGACAGCTTCGGGTGATAGCTTATGCCAGTCGCCGGTTACAACCTCCAGAAAAGAACATGCAGAATTACAGCTTAAGGAAGCTGGAACTACTTGCACTCAAGTAAGCCATAACAGAGAAGTTTAGAGACTATCTGCTAGGGTCTGAGTTTGATGTTTACTCTGACAACAACCCATTGAGCCACCTCCAGTCTGCAAACCATGGAGCAGTAGAGCAGCAGTGGATAGAAGAACTTGCTCTATTCAACTTCAAGGTTAGGTACCAATGTGGGAGAGTCAACAGGAATGCAGATGCACTATCAAGGATGTCCCATGGCCATTGGTATTGCACCTCCAATGATGATGACCTGGCACAAGTGCAATTGGATGAGTACAAAGAGATCGCTGCTATTGGCCAGGTACGAATAGTGATGTAGAGAACTGGATAATGATAATGATGAATTTATATAGCGCACTTTTTCATATGATTATGTTCAAAGGCGCTTTACACTTTCTATTGGGCGAGATCGGACGTCAGCATGTAATGGCGGCTCTGGCTGCCGCTATAAGTCCATATATGATCTCACCCACCCAACCCATGCATGAATTGTCAGATGAAACCAGACGTAGAGATAGACCACCACACCGGGAACTACATCCCCTACCCTTTTAGAATGATGTGTGGGTTCTTTAACATCCCACAGATTATTAGGAACAAGTGTTGTGAGACGGGACCTACGTTTTACTGTCCTTATCCAAGACGACTGGAAAGTCTAACCCATTTACAGATGTCATTACAAAGGCAGCACTTTCTCCTC
The DNA here is from genome assembly GCA_949710005.1 of Ricordea florida. Classification (NCBI taxonomy): domain Eukaryota; kingdom Metazoa; phylum Cnidaria; class Anthozoa; order Corallimorpharia; family Ricordeidae; genus Ricordea; species Ricordea florida. The sequence continues at coordinate 16,226,955 of OX453272.1, forward strand.
AGTTATTTTTAAGACCCTGAGTGTTGGTCCGGCCGGGGTTTAAACCTGCAACCTCCCGCACGGTAGTCTGGTGCTCTACCAACTGTACCCTTTCCAAAGCACCCATCCCTCGCATTAGGCCTGCTATGGGACACCTGCGCAGCTCAGTCAACTGTAACTGGTCAATTTTCGTCAACTGATTGGAGGGTTGTCAAAATAAGCCGGCAACCGGCACATTTCACCGGCTACTCTGAATACTGCACCGGAATACTGCACTGAATTTGAGAATAACTTATTGGAAAAGGGTGGTTTTTAAGCAATTCTCAAAATGACTGTCGTTTTTTAGGGATGGAAGTTGTAAGTGCTGTTCAAACAACTGCATCCATAAGTCAAGAATTGGAATGCAGCTCTATACATTAATTAAGCGGTACAGTGTCAAGTGGCCCAGCTCTTGTCAGCGACTGAGGATGGCACAGCATTGCAATGTAGCGCCCCCCCAGCTATCAGAAGATGAGACAAACACAATCATAAAAAAACTTGTTTTCTCCAGATCAAGTTGCTAAAATGCACCACTTTCATAAATGTAGGATAACAGGTTGCAACGGAATTTCCAACAAAGACATGGTTCGCATAAAGATGGCCAAAAAGAAAGATCGTTTTCAGAATGTGTGGTTGTTCAGGAGGGAGACATGCTTTTGCTCCAACAGTGGTCTCTGGTGGCTTGTGTACGTGGAAAACGAGGGCATGTATTGCCTACTCTGCCTTAAACATAACAGCCAGTCTGCCCAAAGCAGAAGCGAAACTTTTTCAAGTGATCCATCCACAAGGTTCAAGTTGAGTACAGTTAAGGAACATATGGTCTGTACAAAACATCAAACAACAGTGAAGAATGAGCTTTTAAATAGAGTGTCTTACTTCCAAAAGCAAGTGGATGAAAAAGAGAGTACTAAGGTTGTTGTGCTACAAGAAGCTTTCCATGTAGCATACTGGCCAGCTAAGGAGTCCATTGCCAACAGGAAAATCACATCCCTCCTTGGCCTGATGGAGCTCTTGGGTCTTGAAGAGCTGAAGTATTTTACACATCGATCCCGTGGATCACTCAGGGAGATATTTCTTACAATTGGCAATACATTGCGTGATCAAATCTGCAGAAAGGTTCAAGAGCAGTCGTTTTATGGTCGAGTTGATTCAAGTGTTTATGTTGAAATTTACTCCGCGATGTCTTCAAAGAAAAAAAAGAAAAGTTTGTGTCTGTTTGCAAGTGCAAAGAATGCGGCGAAATGGAAAAACAAAGGGTCGTATCTTGAGCAGGAGAAGCTGCTGGCATTAGAAGCAGAACAACAAGAAAATGAAACCGGAGAAGTTGTTGCCAGCCGATCTAAAATCGCTGCAAAGAAGAAAGAAGAGCCTGAAGTAGAAGCAACGAAGTCATGGCAAAAGTTGTCTGGCTGAACAATTGTTTCCTGCAGTGGACTGCAGGAAAATCTTATGAAATCAGTGTCTTGTCGCTTTTGTCAGGCAGATGTGACTTTGTTTGAGAATGCAGCAGCGAGATCTGGACTTGGATCGACTCGGATTTTGAGATGCGAGCATCATTGCCAGTGTTGAAAGCATTCTCCATTTTTGATTTCATGGCTATACCCTCTGGCAGCAGCCCAGGCTTTAAGGAGTATGGTGATGATCACATTAAGGTACTAGCAGAGCATTTCTTCGCCAAAAACGAAACTAACCCTTTCCTGCCCGAGACCCACTTTAGTGGGTCCCGATAAGGGCCATACTTCAAGTAGACAATAATGCCTATAGGGGGGTCTAAGCATTGCCACAGGGTACAAATATGAAACAAGCTTTCGATCAATTTGAAGTGAGAGAAGGTTGACGAGGCTTTTGCACAAGTTCACAAGTTTGTTTTCAAATTGTCGCTTTAAAAATGGCGACGGCAAGCACCTCTCATGCTGAAGATGAAAAAGAATGGATTTTTTTCCTCTTCTGGAGATGAAACTAGCGATTTTGAAGGCTTCGATATTGATGAAATGCCCTTGAGTTTCGTAGCACGTGGAAATGAACAACGTAAGTCTGACAGCGACCAAGGTATGGACAATTTCCTCGATGAAAGTAGTGATGAAGATGATTCAGCTAGCGAGTCAGCTGATGAGATCGTTGAAGTTTGGAGCAGGATTCTTACTCCTCAAACGGCGATTGCATTTAAAAGAGCGCGTTGGTCCCGTTAGAAACCTGACTCCAGATAAGAAAGCTATTGATTTCTTTGAATTGTCTGTTACCGAACGGTTGTACCGCCTAATTGTATGCGCGACGAATCGTTACGCTGGGCAAGAACAACGACGGATAGCAAAGCCGCTTGGATGGATCGAGCTAATAACCGTCAATGAGTTGCGTACGTGGCTTGGACTTTATTTCACAATGGGGATTGTGCAAAAGCCTTCTCTTCACTCCTACTGGGAAAAAGATCAGGTAACTGTAACCCCAGCAACCATGTGAGAGTTGAGCTGAAAGTGAAGCCTAAAAGTGTTAAAACAACTATAGGAGCTCTCAAGGACCTTTCAGATCCCTTCTGTGTTGCTTTGTATTGTAGTTGCTCCACCTAAGTAAGGAATGGCATTCGGGTCAAATTTTGTCTGTAACCATGGAGATTTCATCCATCTTTGACATATGGCTGTACTTCATATTTATGCAATAAGCCAAGTCTGTTTTGAATTTTGGAAAATGCAATGTATTGTAGTTATTTCAGAATGTAATTATGAGAGTTTAGTGAAGAAATCTGAAAATTGTAGAAGTTTTTGTTACGCACTACGATTTTTTGAATAAATTTTAATCTCATTAAGTGATTGACAGGTCACTGCGTTTCCATGGCAACAGTCTGTTGTGATAAAAATTTACTACGTTGTAAAGCTTAACTATTGAGGATTTCAGAAATACATACTTCTGGTCACTTATCCTTTTTCCTGGGCTGAAATTATCTTGTTTTTGACCACGTGAGAATTGCCACATGTTTTTTGAGGGAAAACTTGGGCAGGAAAGGGCTAAAGGGAGTGAAGAAGCCAATGTCAACACTGAAAAGCTGAAAGCAGAATGGGGAAATTTCAAGTTCAATCTGATTGACTGGAAAGCCAACCTTCCAAGAGAAGTCAAAGAAGGAAAGTCTACAACCAATTCCACAACCTGGACTCTTCACCGTATGACAAATCAGCCCTCATTCTCTCACTTCTTTCCGCTGCTTTCCTGCCTGGCAGAACGCTGTCTGTCCATACCTGTCTCCAACGCTTGGCCAGAGAGAGGTGCCAGTGCACTTAAGCGTGTCAAACATAGGCTACGTAACAGGCTGAAAAATGACATGTTGCAAGCCCTTCTCCAGATTTCCGTCAACAGCCCTCCAGTTGAAAGTGATGCATGCGTTAAGATTGTTCGCTCATCCATGAATGCTTGGAACAAAGCAAAGAAAAGAAAATTGCCATGGGCTGGAGGGAATGCAACTTCAACTGATGCAGGTGCAGCACATGTGGCACAAGTTCAGGTTGCTGATGCAGCAGTGCAGGTTGATGGTGATGAGTACCAGGAGCAGCTGATTTAACAGAGGAACATTGAAGTAGAGGTGCAGGCAGCCACAGCAGCCCTGAAACTGATCGACGATGGCTTTGAAGCTGAAGATCATGTAGCTGATTCTGACTATGACTCGGATTATGACGACTGTGAATACTGTGTACCTTCTGTAGAGAACAGGAGGAACTGTCTGCATTGTGCAAAATAAAAAATAGTTAAAACCATTGAATAAAACTAGAAAATAGAGCATGTAGGGTTCTGTCAAAAATGACCTAATTCTTGCCCCAGAATGCAGGAAATGCACTATTAGAGGCTCAGATTTTAAAAATTTCACGGGGGGGCATGCCCGTCGGACCCCACTAGAAGGTCGCGCCTGTGGCGCGAAAAATCTCTTTGCCGTCTACTTCCACATTTCTGCTGTCTACTTTGATTCTTATTGAAAACCCTGGATATGTTCAAACACTCATGGTTTACTGACAGGAAAACTTCTTTCTCTGAAAAAACAGGTAATAAAACACACCTGATGTAATATAATTTTCTTTAAAAAAAAATGATGTTTATTATGATGATTGATTCTCAGTTCGCCTTTTTTACAGTGCCTGCGTTTTTGTTTTAATTTTAGGAATGTGGTGGCTGGTATACTGCGAAGGGGAAGGGATGTTCTGTCTACTGTGCCGTGTACATAACACCAAGAACAAGTACAACAAGCAGAACACATTTAACTTAGCACCATCCACCAACTTCAAGCACAGTGCTATTGGTGACCGTGCAAGAGCCAGTGGACACTTGTCGACACTCATCTGTAAGTCTGAGAGAAGGAGTTCATCCTTGGCTCAGCAGCATAAAGTGGCTCACAAAGTCACTGACAAGATAACATACAATGCCCTCCTAAGCTCTTATTGGCTGGGGAAAGAAAAAATAGCCAACAAGAAACTTCTCTCCCTGATTGAGTTGGAAAAGCACATTGGTGTTGTGGAAATGGCAGAGTTTAGAAATAGAAGTGAACGAAGTCAGCGAGAGAGGCGCCACCTCCTTGGTCAGCTTATCAAGGAGCAGCTACTTCAAAGGGTCAAGGACGCTAAGTGGTTTAGAATCTCAGTTGACGAGGTGACAGATTGTGCCACCATAGAGCAACTGTTGATCTATGTTGGTTACGTAGATGATGAAGGGAAACCACACTTTGACTTTCTTGAGGTGAAAGATGCTCTTGAGACATCAGAGTCGGCAGATTCCGAGACTATCACAAGGATCATTACTGATGAGCTGAAAGCCTGTGGTCTAAACCTTGCCTTAGTTTGTGGTTTTGGCTCTGACGGCGCTTGTGTTATGACTGGCAAGCATAACGGTGTTGGTGCCAGGCTTCAGAAAGTGTGTAGCATCATGGTGCGAAGTCACTGCATTAGCCACCGGCTTGCCTTGGCATGCAGTGATGCTAATGACACTGTAAAGTACATCCAAACCATTGAAGTTACCCTTCGTCAGTTGTGGAAGTGGCTGGAATATCCAAAACGCTGTTCAGCATTTGTAAAGGTCTGTGTTACACTTCAGAAAATAAAGCTGGCTGATGATGACCCTGCAAAGCAGAAAAAGCTGTCCAAGTCTCTGGCAGTAAAGATACAGAAAGCTTGCAGGACACGGTGGCTTTCAACAGGCCAAAGTGTTTCAACCATCTGCCGTAATCTTGTTGCCCTGATGTAGACACTGAGGCAGTTCAAAGATGATGCTACAGCACAAGGTCTCCTCCAGAAAATGAACAACACCAAGTTTGTTGGAACCATGCTTCTGATGAATGCAGTTCTTCCTCACCTCAATACTCTCAGCAAACTATTTCAGAAAGATCACACATGCTACACTTTTATCAGACCCGCGCTTGAGAGCACCAAATCCAGAATTGCTGAGATCCGTACCTCCCTAGACCGTGTCTCAGAGCTACAAACAGCCATTCAGGCAGGTGGAGACTATGCTTCTCTGGATCTGGAGCTGAAAGAGGATGGTCAGGTCAAAACATTCCTGAAAAACCTGGTAGTTAACCACACAACTGCCCTCGAGAGGAACCTGGATAGAAGATTTCAAGAAGCACCACCTGTTCTTGAGGCCTTCTCAATCTTTAATCCTACATGCCTACCAAATACAGGAGATCCATCCTTTAAGGTGTATGGTGTGGATGAAGTAAAAGTGCTGTGCAAGCAGTTCCAGTTTAACGTGGATCACGGGTGATTCCATGTTGCGGACATTACATTCAGACACAAAAATGTGAATTTTAAGCTTTTACCAAACCTTCACAAAGCTAACTGAGGTGGTCAAACTTATGTGTTGAATTACTTAAGTGACTCCTAATATTTTTTCAAAAAGAAAAATCAATTTGATCACAATGCCTTTGAGCAATAAATTTTTAAGAAGGTGCGTTTCGGACATTACAGCAAAAAACAACCAAGTGATTTAGTGGTTTACCTAAAAGTAAATTTCCTGTGAATTAAAACATCTTGACAAGAAAATAATTGTATTTTCAAACATTGGAATGATAAAATGTTTTAACTGCCTTGAAAAAACTCTAAGTAATCTGCTCTATTTGATTCTATAAACAAAAATTTGTGTTGCGGACATTACAAAGAATGCGTTGCAGACATTACATTTTTGGGAACATGTTTTGAATCTTATTTTTTAGTCTCCTGGTGATGCTGAGTACTTATATATGTTTTGAAGGGTGTTCTTAGGAGAAAAAAAGCTTTAAATTTTTTTTTTTCATCTTCTATGTATAATTCCCGGATGTGGCATATGTCACATATTACCTCATTTCACGTATATTAACATTTCTTTGAAACACCTTCAAATTAAGTGTTTTTTTAGTTGGAATGGTGAGAAATGTGATTCATGACAATCTTTTGTGTTTCTAGGATTGTATTATTAACTGACACTCAAAGAAATAAAATGTGTAAATTTATTATTAAGTCTAGACTAGATACAATGTAAAAGATAAAAATTATAATGCATTACAAAATGAAATTCGTTTGCAGAGTAGTGTTCTTCTCAATGTCATTTGTGTTGCTTTTGTCAGCCTAGAAAAGAAAGATTTACAGCTGGTAAGTGGCTTTCCCCTGAGAGCATGCTCACAAACCTTTTGAGCATGCTCACTTTTCAAAACCACTGACCAGCTGCAAAATTCCCTCCTTTACTTTCATGTAAGTGTACCTTGTACCTGTAGTTTAGGATGAAGAAATGAATAACTATGGCCAAAACAAACACTGAAAGGTCACAAGCATTTAGAAAAAGGGTTAAAGAAGATTGTGAATTGTACAATGCCCACAAAAGAAAAGACAGGGAAAGAAAGCGGGCTGATAGAAGCAAGACAAAGGCAAAGAGCGAGGAAGAAATAGCACGACTGAAGAAACTAAATAGGGACCGGGTAAGGAAGTGGAGGATTTTGAAAAAGGCAAAGGCAAAGGCAAATGAAGTACCTGATAATGAGCAGAAGATGATTATGTCTACAGCACACCACAAGCTTTAGGAAAGGTAAGAAAAAGTAAAGTAAAACCACACTTACCAAAAAGTCCAAGGAAAAGAAAGGCTGTTATTGTAAAATTAGCTTCATCAACCGGCATCCAACTCCCCAAGAAAAAGAAAAAGCAATCTAATAATGGAAACAAGCGCCTATCACCAGAAGTCATGAAAAAAGTCCAGTCTTTCTATTTGCTTGACTCCATTTCCAGACAATCCCCTGGAAAAAAGGACTTTGTTGTTAGCTGGCAAAATGGAAAGAAAGATCACTTGCAAAAGAGGCATTTGTTATTCTCTTTGAATGAAGCACATGCTCTTTTTTTTAAGGAAAACCCAACAGCTAAAATTGGCCTGAGTAAATTCAGCTCTCTGCGTCCAGTCAATGTCCTTCTTTTTTCTGACATACCCAGGAATGTTTGCATGTGTCAGTACCACGAGAACATTTAGCTTATTTGCGACTGCCTTAACAAATCCATCCCTGAATTTCCAAGGTACTCTGGAAATTTTGTTGACAATTTTGTGTGCAACTCAGGTAGTGAAGAGTGCATGCTTAATAAATGCACAAAATCCCCCACTGGCTGGCTTGATGCAATTACTGAGGGAAAAGCCCTAGAAGAGCACACTATGTGGTATGAGTGGGAGCGCGTTGAAGTAGTTGAACTAGCCAGTAAGAAAGGCTCTAAGGTCTCAAAGGTGGTTAGAAAGATGAAAAGGGTCTGCAAAGAGGGCACCATTGGTGACGCAGTGTAATCCCTTCAAAGAAAGCTTCCTGCTTTTTTACAATATGTCTTCATTAAAAGAAAGCAATCACAGTACTTTGAAGAGAAGCTGGCAAACATCGGCACAGAAGAGGCAGACATCCAGGTAGACTTTGCAGAAAATTACACATGCAAGTATCAAGATGAAATTCAAACAGCTCACTGGGGCCAGGATCAGAAAACACTCTTCACAGTGGCCATTTGGACAAAATGATCTACAAGTTTGGATAATCCAATGTGCGAGTCTCATGTTATTGTGTCTGATAACTTAGAGCATGAAAAGAAAGCAGTGGCAGTGTTCATGTCTCATGTTTTCGACAAATTTATCAAGAAAAGGCACCCAAATGTCAAACAAGTTTATGTATTCTCAGATGGGCCAAGTTCACAATTTAAAAACAAATACATTGCCAATTTTCTCCACACACTTAACAAAATTGTCCACATCCAGTGGAAGTTCTTTGCTACTTCCCATGGAGAGGGAGTCGTGGATGGTATCAGTGGCACAGTTAAGCGCCTTGTGTGGAATGCAGTGATGTCAAGGAAATCACCTGTTGTTCTTGATGCCCAGTCTTTCTTTCAAGTTGCCAGCAGTCTTACAAAATCAGTGACTGTTTCCCTTTTAAAAAAAAATGAAATGAATGACATTTCCAATTCACTTTGTCTTGACAAGTGCTTTGATAAAGCATTACCACTTCCTGGAATTTCAAGGTTCCACTGCATAGAGCCTCGAGGTGATGGATCTGTAAACTGTCACCTATATTCATACCACTCATTGATTGAGAATAGACCTCCAGATGTCTATCCTTATGACTCTGATGACTCTGATGACTCTGATTCCGAGTCATTCAGTGACAAAGTTAGTGAAGATGATGAGAATGAAGAAACTGATGACAATGAAGATGAGAAGAAACTGACGAGAGTGAAGATGAAAAGAATGAAGAAACTGATGAGTGAAGATGAGAATGAAGAAATCGACGAGTGAAGATGAGAAGAATGATGAAACTGATGAGTGAAGATGAGAAGAATAAAGAAATCGATGAGAGTGAAGATGAGAATAAAGAAATCGACGAGTGAAGATGAGAATGACGAAACTGATGAGATTGAAGATGAGAAGAATAAAGAAATCAATGAGTGAAGATGAGAAGAATGAAGAAACTGATGAGAGTGAAGATAATGTTGAGTTTGTCTGTACAGCAGTTCCACAAAGTTCCAGTAGCACCATGGGTAAAACAAACTCTAACAAAGGCATTACTGATGAGTTCCTCTCTTCTTTTAAGACAAAAATACAATTTTGTCTTCCTCATTACATGAGCACACAAGTTGAAGCAATGTTGAAAGGAGTGATAGCCTTTCGTGGAAGTAATCTGATTACTATGAGTGACTTGCAGAGCTTAGCTGATAACCAACAAGACAGATGGCTGACAAATTTCATCATAGATGAATACTTAAAATTGATCCAATCTGCTAGTCAAGACAAAGTCAAAACCTTGCCTTGGGAGGTGTTTGAAAGGGGCAATAGTTCTCTTGTAACTAAGCACCTACGAGATGATCATGAGTTACCATTCACGCACAATCTTATCCTAGTACCTTGCAATCCAACTAATTCAAATCATTGGTTTCTCTTGTCAGTCCTTCCAAAGAAGAAAATAGTCATTGTTCTAGACAGCATAGCTGGTGACTTTGTGAAACCCACAACACAGAAGGCACTTAACAAAATGGGTTCTGTCTTACAGGAGGTTGATCCTAACTGCAACTTGGAGGAGTGGGTTTTCATGTGCAACACAAAAGATGACATTCCTCAGCAGAGCAATAGCTATGATTGTGGTGTCTACACTTGCCTCTATGCAAGATGTCTTGCAGGCTTTGGGCCAATGATCCTTGAAGATTGTTTTCCTCAATTTAGGCAGGGCATGTTGCTCAGTCTTCACACTGGAATTCTGCATGAGCTACCTCTGCCAGCCGTAGAATTGGAGAAGTATTATGCTGTTGATTATGTGAAGAACTATTATATAGGAAGGGCACTCAGTGTTGAAAACCAGTTTGTGAAATTCAATTTTTTGCATGGAGTATTCGATCAATATGTTTGGCCAGGAAGAGATGACATTGATCGTGTTCATGTGTCTTGTGTTTTCTTTGGGCCAATTGCACTTGAAAATACAGGCCCATTTGTTGTTCCATGTTGCATACAGAGTGATATTGACAAAGTGTTCAGTGACACCTGTTAGACAGCACGTACATCTGAATGAGCAGGAACTTCTGAGTTGCCCATACAATCTGTTTTTCTTATACATTACATACTGGTGTATGTGGATTCAGTTAACATGTTTAATTGATATTTAAACTTGTACCATTAGCTTGATTGTATTGTTGAACTGTCAAGTTGAAAGTTAGGAAATTTGCACTGAAGGTTTAATTAACAAATTTATTGGACATATTCACTTTTCTTAAGTCTTTATAAATCATGATGTTTTCCTTGATTCTTGAATTAAGCTTTGTTTTGATTCCTTACCAAAGATATTAACACTGTCAAAATGAGTTATATTCTGTCAAGAGCTTTGTAATTTGTCATAGAAGTAAGATACAGAACATGTAATGTCCGCAACATAATGTCCACAACGAAATAACCAACATAATTTCTGGACACAGAAAGCCTGTCTTGCTACCTTTCTTGGACTAAAACAATGTTTGTATCAAGCTAACAGAGCAGCATAAATAAATCTTGAAAATGTTGTGACAATTTTCTGTAATTGAAAAGATAATTGCAGATAATAATGTCTCAACATTGCGGACATTACGTAATGTCCGCAACACAAATTTAATTCCTTTTTTCCCAGAAACAAGCAACTGCTTGGTTAAATTTTCAAAGCTTTACGATTGCTTAAGGTAAAGTCTTTGCACTCATACTCTAATGCTTATTTAAATCTTTTTAGTGCTTTTGATGTGCTGTCTTAAAGTTCTCTTCCAAACTTTTCCAAACAGTAGGATTTAAATAGTCCCAAATGCCACAGCCTCCTGCCAAGCGGGTGTGGTCAAGATAAACAAAATCATGGTAATTTCAAAGTATTAGCTTTCTGCTAATATCACTTTAAACCAGAAATAATCAGTTTGAATTTTTTCCCTTTTGCAATGTCTCATGTGGAATCGCCCTCACACTCTTGCTCAGTGGTACAATTTCAAGTACCTATTGTCATCATGGAAGGTACCCTCCACAGTTCTTAAGGGAAAAGATGACCTGTCTCCAACTGAGTTCGTTCTGAGAAAACTTGTGAAAGAGCAGGCGGCTCACAGAATCAACTTTTCCTCTTTTTGTGGATGTTGCCCAGATTTGTCTCACTCAGCCCATATCTAATGCAGTTGTGGAACGAGGTGCAAGTGCAGTGAAGAGGGTGAAAACAAGGTTGAGAAGTCGCCTCAAGAAAGACATGATTGCCAGTCTCCTGCACATTTCACTCAATGGTCCTTCTTACCAATCTGAGGAATGCAAGGTGATGCTGACAGAAGCAACCAAAGTCTGGAGAAAAACACATTTCAGAAATCTCCCTGAAAAAGCTCCCAATGGTTGGGGGATCAGACCATGAAGGCAGTCTATACCATCCAGCGACAATGATTGACATTGGCATCCAAGTAGAATCTGCAGATGACCTTCAGGCCTCTGGAGCTCAGGACAACAGTGAAGTATCTGAAGAAACTGAACTTGATCGTCATGTCCAGGTTGAAGCCCAGTCAGTTGTTAGCAGTGCTGATTTATGTCATGATGCACTGGACGCCATGGATATGAGAGGTGTGGAATCTGGTGTTGATTCTGACTTTGAGTTTGATATGGAGGATGATTACTAAACCAATTACTTAATGCTGCATTCTCAACTTATGTTCATCAACATATTGGCCATAAAGGTTGTGATCTTACAAGTAATATTTATTGTACAATTATTGTATGACAAATACATATCCTGTAATTATGTAACTGTATGAAGACAAAAGTTGGCCAAAAATGACACTTTTTTCCTGTCTCAGTTGCATCAGACTACAGCTCCAGCCATGTAATTTTTTAAATTTTAATATTTTTTTATTGTTTTAGTGATTGAAGGATGCTAAAATGATAAACTTTTGAACTATCAAGCAATAATTATTATTGCTGCGAGCCGATAGGCAAGCAGCAACACTAATCTTTGCTTTTGGGAACCCTGTGTGCTGTATGCCATGAAAAATCTCGATTTTGTATCTCCTGTGTCTGTCATACATACATACATACATACATACGTACGTACTTTATTCATCCCAAAAGGGCTTTTCAGAACAAAGAGCTGGTTAAAACTAAGTACAATTAAATAATTTAGATAATTTAAAACTAATTTACAAGTAAACAGTAACTTATCAAAAATTAATCAATTAACTAATATGTAATTAAAATTAACAAGGTAAAATAAAATAAAAATAACAGAGGTAAAGCAATTAAGTTCCTAAAAAGTTTGAGAGAAGACTCTTCTTCAGGCAACGTTTGAAGTCCTTTAGTGTCGGTTTCAACTTAAGAGTAGAGTCCAATGAGTTCCAGAGTTTAACTGTCCTGAAATAGAAAGATCTTTGTCCAGTGGCGGTCTTATACAAGGGGATATTAAGCATCTGGGAGTTCCTCGTTGTTCGCTTGGTGATGGTTACTCTTTGAGTGTATTTAGAAAACAATGAGTCTGGTGCGCACCCCGCCATGCATTTAAAGGCCATTCATTGTGTGTGTGAGCACCTCGAGAGCAAACAGTATGATCAGCGTTATCGATCATGGAGTTACGTGACGTGCTGCATGCACACAATGCATGTGGGACTTTGTTAGTCTAGGTCTTGTGTGTTGTTGGTCCTGTTGGTGCACGCTTGAAGAAATCAGAACAAGTAACTATTTTTTTGCATTCTCACAATGTCCAGCTCAAAATTATTTGTTGCTGGAAGCACTCATTAAGGTCAAGAACGATTTAGTGACATTTTATGAGGACGTCAATGAGTTTTTCGGCGCTACTATGTGCCCAGACATTATCGATGGAAAGCTGGACTGACACCATTGTTGATCAAATTCTTTTTGAAGGAGATAAAATGAACTTAAACGCCATTGAAAGATACAGATACGTTGTCTCATGTATTTGCCTGATAGAGCTTGCTCTTTGCCCATTGATGCTCAAAGAAACAGTTTACCAATTGAGGTAACAACTACATCAAACCAATTGTAGCCCATCGAGGCAAAAACTTCGACAAATCAATCGCCCAGCGAGGCAAAACCTTCAACAAATCAATCGCCCAGCGAGGCAGAAAACAATAACCAAACACCCATTAGGGTGTCAAATACTGATCTATCCATTGTGGTGGAGCCCATTGAGGCACAAATCCAAACAAACAACCCATTGTGGTTGATTAAATACAAGGAATTTTACCAGGGAAGAATCATGTGCAACGAGCTTGAGAACAAGGCTCCATACTTCACTTTACACTCGGCCTTCATGAATGCTTTCAGTGACAATAATTATGCATTTATAATATTGGAAGGTTACACTATGGCATTAATAAAGACAAGAGATTGCATTTACATGTTTGATTCACATGCACGCAACTGTTTTGGTATGCCTGATCCAAATGGGACTGCTGTTGTTATGAAATGTGCTGATATGTCTGAACTAGAGGAATATTTGTGCTCTCTTTCACTTCAGTTGAATAGCGATTTCTTTGAAATTGTACCAGTTGAGTTTCATGTGCACGATATTGTATGTAATGAAATTGACATAGAAAGTTCTAAGAAGAGCAATTCAAGTGAATTTAACAGTCAAGCAATCAATAACAGAGTTCAAAAAGCCCAAGAATATGAAGAAAGTAAGAATATCTCGGAAACAAATGAAACTACATGTAGAAGACAACTAAGGTTAAGCAAAAATAAGGAATGCATGAAAAGAAAAAAATCACAGGAAAGTGACCTTCAAAGAGAAATTAGGTCAGAGAAAGATAAGGCCTCCCACAAAAGGAAAAGATCAGAAAAAAAAGATTTTCAGAATAGTGCACAAGGTATTTCTCAAAACGTTTATCTTAATGAATTTGATGATAACCAATATGGTCATTTGCATGAGCATATCTTATGTTGCTATCAGTAGAGTAAAAACCTTGTCCTCTCTTGTTATAGAACCAATGACTTTTCAAAGATTAACAAACATAAAGTCATCAGCAACCGTACAATACAGACTTGCTGAAGAAGCAAGATTAGATCACTTAGCACAATCAACATGCACTGCGTCAAATCAGGCTTAAACTGAAATCGTTTGCCATGTAATCACACCAAAAGACATTTAGTAACATGAAGGTCATGCAGAATTAAATTTAAGAACTCATTGTTTTACAAATCTTGTATGCCCTTATTTTTATAAACTCCTTCCCTTGGTAAGTATTTAGATTACCCCCTTTCTTTTCTTTTCTTTTCTTCCCTTTTTTCTTACATATGTTTTTTTACAATAATTTACAGTAAGACCAATCTTATTATTGCTATATGCTATAGATCTCAGATCTAGATTGTTCATTCATTCCTGGCACTTAAAAAATATACAGTATAATGACATAATAATATATGTACAACCAAAATTTGTAGTTTAATTATTGCACATTGACAATTCAACGTTTTGATCTTTGCAGCCTCAAAAATGTCATCAGATAATAAAGACAGCCCTAGGGGTAAGTACAAATTGTCATTTTACTCTGTTGTACAGTATGTAGTCCAAATGCTTTAAGAGTTAGAAATAATTTCTGTCAAGCTAAAATTGCTTTTCTGAATCACACTCCAATGAGTAATTTCTTCAGTACAACTTTATTTATTGTCACCCAATTTTCTCTTATCCCAGTTTGACATAATTCCTACTTCTACTTCATAGATACACCACCAGAAATCAGCTGCTATGTACACTCCATATCACCCGTCAAAAAGTCTGGTTGAACAAGCTACTTCAATTACAGTCTTCAGACTGAAAATGATGTTCAAAGAGGTGTATGCTTTGCACTTGACAGGAAAGAAGGTCGAGACTTATGCAAAGCAGAAATCCCCAGTGAGGATAAACAAGTTCAAAATTAGTGATAAATATGGAACCGAAGACATAGTCATTGACAAGAACACCACTATTGAACCAACCCAAGCCCCCTTTGAGTACAGAAGCCAAGAAGATGACCTTTCAATTTCCTCACTGGCACATATTACTCCAGAACAGCTTATTGCAATAAAAGGATACCTTGCCCACCTGAGTGGTATAAAGAAAGTCATTATACAAGGCTCTGAAGTTCCAATACAAGAAGGCTACATAACAGATCCATCAGGCCATATCAAAATCATACTCTGGGGTAGACATGCTGACACTCTACAAGAGGGATATACTTATTCCTTCAATAAAGTCAGAGTAAAAGTCAATCAAGGTCAGAAATACTTGAACACCCCCAAGCAAGAAAATGAGTGTACCATTGATTTTGCTGCTCCATTTGAGCAGCCTCCCTGTACTTTGGATGAAGTGGCAACTACTTAAGACCTCATCACTTGCATCCTTGGAATAAGCAACATAAACAAGTACCATTCCTGTGCTAATTGTCTCAAAAAGGTAATCATCAAAGGGACATTGGCCTTCTGCAGTCACTGTAAGATGTCACAAAAAGCAAGTGCTTGTGATCTGCAATGGGACTTTAAAATCTATGTCCAGAATCAAGAAGATCCAACAAGCAAGATTCACCTTAGAAACTACTAGTTGTACATTATAGTTTTACTGTAGAACTATTGTATGACAAATAAATACACTGTATTGTTGTATATTCCCAACTTTGCACAAAAACAGGTAAAAAGCTGAGCAAAAATGGCACTTCTTTCCTGACTCAGGGACCCCCAAAATGCGTCAGATTGCATCCTGGCAATGCAATTTTATGCGGGGGCACGTGCCCCTGGACCCCCCAAAAGGTCGTGCCCTTCGGGCACTCGCCAGGGGTTGCCAGCTACTTTGTATTTTCGGCTAACTACTTCAAAACCTCTGGAGAAAACTGGTGTGGTTTCCTGGTTGGCTGCTAAAAATCTCAAGAAACTTCCATCTGTTCCCGTAACTGGTCAATCCACTCAACCAAAACCAGCCGAACAGAGTAGTGCAAGTACCCACACACAGTTGCAGGCTACTCAAACAGTGGCCGAAGACCCTACAGAGCTGAGCAACTCCAAGTGGAAGATGATGTTGTTGCTCTTGCAGCTGAAAAGCTTGGGCTTCCCTTTTTGAATGATGAAGTGGATGATCAGTAAGATGAATCTGATTATTACAGTGATTTTGGAGACGATGAGTAGGAGCACTTCAATCTGTAACGAAATTTAGTCTAATTTCCAGCATGCCAGACTCGACTCAACCTACTTTCCTCACTATTTTGTATTTGATACTGAATGTACATGTAACTTAATTCATGCCAATCAACAATGTAAAGATTACACTTCTGTTTCAAATAGTGGATTCAAGGACTTTTGCTGAAGTTGACAGCAACTTTATGTACACCAATAAGTATAATTATTGTGAGAAGAAATTTGCTTTCAAGATGATATCATCAGAATATGCAGTTTTCTTCCCAAGCACTACAGTTCATATTTTATAGCATGTGAAGAAAATAAAGGGGTGATATAATATGCATGATGGTGTCGGGTGACTGTTATACACGACTTCAGTTATCACTATCTCATTTAAGTACATTCCAGAACTATAACACCACAATAAGAGTGGGAAAACCATCTACACAATGTTTGCCCAAAATAGCCCCATATTGCATCTCTGGGAATCATTTTTCAAAACGTTTCCCATGGGAGAGGGCAACCTCCTTTTATACTCTCCCCAAACGATGTGCAGTGTGCATCATGTCAAGCCACTTTGCGACTCCAGGCTAACCCCAGCCGCCTACTTTTTGGGTTGAGTCTGCTACTCAAAAACCTGCTGACAACCCTGCTGATCTGCCATGTTGGCCAGGTACTTTGTCTAGAAACTGGTTCTAGTCATGCTCAATCCTTCTCGGACAGATGAAATAAACAGTCATTGTTAACATGTGACTCCCACTGTTGCCATTTTGTTGAGTTTTGCTTGTTTTTGAAGTTATGGCACAGAAGCGGTTGTCTGACTTTTTCTTGAGTGTTTCAAAACGAACAAAAAATGAGAATGAAGATGAAACTGTGGAACAGTTTGAATTAGATCGGAAAGAGAAGCAAGATAAGAAACACAAGCAAGAAGTTGAGAAAGGGAAACAGGTTACGACTATGTTACGAAATTGTCAAAAATTCAGAGTTGAGTGGAAGCAGTTGCATCCTTGGCTGGACTATAAAGATGGGAAAACATTTTGATTGTAGTGTTGTGAGTATAGTATGTCAAATGCTTCATCTTCCTTTGTTACTGGAGGATGTACAAATTTAAGGATCAATACGCTTCGATCCCACGATGTCTCAACTGGTCACGATAATGTGGTGAAAGCCCACCATGCCCCAAAAAACAGCGGCTGCCCTTTAGCAAGAGCTGTTCAGATTGTGTCTGAGGAGGTTCAAAACAAACTCAGAAAGTTGTTTAAGATTGCTTACTTTGTGGCTAAATTTGAGCTGCCATTCACTACTTATGAAAATCTGTGTGGACTCGAAACGAAAAACAGTGTCAGAGTACCTGGCCAGTACAACTTGCATTTTGTCCAGTGAAAATATGTATGCACTGGCCAATGGACCAGTACACCAAAAAGTTAATTTCGAGCCCTGACTACTCATCCTTCTTTTCAAAACCACCTACATTACAGGGCATGTTTATTGCAGCACCTCCATGCACACAACTGCATGCAATATGGTGGTTTTACACACAATTTACTCATGCAAAACACCCATGTTGAATTTTACATGTTATTTTACATGCAGTAAATTTACAAGCAAAACAGAGTACATGCAGAGCACGTGTAGTATTAACCAACTGTTTTGTATCTTCCTGAACGTTGATCACAAGCAAACGATCCACCAAAATATTGTGTGCTAATAAGCAGGGCTCGAAATAGCAGCCTGCCAATGGCCAAAAGACAGGCCTTATTTAATATTTGCAGAGCAAAAAGAAAATGGACTGCCAAAAGCAAAACAAAATGGCAGGCAAAAAATAAATACTGCATATTATCTCTAAATGATTTTCACAATTAAAATGTAAAAATTAACAATCACAAACTGAAAATATTACCGATTAAGAGATCATTCTTTGTCAACTCATCTTAGTTGAGTAAAAATTAATCACTGTTTGATTGTGTATGGACAGCGGTTTTCTCATAATTTAACCATCGTCCATTTGGGTCCCTGAGCGTGGTCCACGTGAGCTATCTTCGTGTGTGTACTAGCTTTGAACAAAATGTCTCAGGAAAAAATAGAAGTATTTGTTGGTATGACGTACCTTTGCCAGCACTTCGACCAGTATGGTATAATTGTGGCAAGAAATTCATCTGAGGAAGGAGGAGGAGCTCTCCAATTGAAAATCCAAGTTGTGGAAAAAGTCATTGAACATTTTTTGCCATGAAAAACATTCAGGAAGTCCAATTCGAATAGATGGAATAATCAAAATCCACAGCAGGATTCTAGCTTTTCTGGACAACCTAGAGAAGCTGGCAAGTGTTCTTTTGGAAGAAACTGGATTGTTTGTAAAAGGAGCAGACGAAGAAGTTAAGGAGATAATATCAATGAAACAAGTACATGACCAGGCGACTGTTTTTTTGAAGTTTCATGCCAATGAAGAATTTATCTGACACAGAGAGTAATGCTAGCAGTGATACTTTGATACTTAGTGACAAAGAGGACACTGAATAAATCAGCTATGGTCAGGTTATCCAGTATTATAACCCACTGAATAATTTTCGTGCTATTTTATTGGTTATTCTGGGTCACATGGTGTCAAATAGCTGGACGGGTATCAGGCGATATACCTCGGCCGCTTGGATATTTGCCCTGCGATTTTTCAGTCGCAAGAAAACACAACAAAGTCAGTCTCTTTTTAAACAAACTCGTTTTGTAGAATCCAGTGATCGTAGTCAAGTAGTTAGTCGCAGCTGTAGCTCCGGATAAAACAGAAAATCAACAAAATAAGCTGCTGGTGTTTGTGGCCTCGAGGTGAGCAAAAGTTACAAACCACTTTCCAAGCCAAAAACGATAAACTACGCAAGAGATAATTATAAATCCCTCAAGTCGAACAAGGCAAAGCCAAATACAGAAAAACTGTTCGAGTCATCGGCAAATATCGGTCGATTAATAGCTCAACAAAATTCAGTTCAATCTATTCTTGGAACTACAGCTCTTCTACCTGTTTTTTTTCTTCGACCTACTCAGCGCCCGCCATTCAACAACAAAGCCAAGTTTGCGAACAATCCACTTTTAACGTAAATCCTCCAACAACACGAGATTTTCCAATTTCTCTTTTTCATGGGTGTAATTTCTTGGGAATTTCTTTCGCAGTGTTAGCGGTATTGTTGAATTTTCTTTTCTAATACACTGGAAACGTTTCACTTTGACTTGTCCTCGAACAACGCAGTTGACAAAATAAACCAAAGTGCCGTGTTTTCGAGATTTTCATGTAAGGGGTGTTGCGAGAGTATGTTTGACATGACAGCTTGTCAAGCTCTGGTCCAATCACAGTTTACGTAAAACAATTTTAACCAATCAATGTATGTGCAGTGTTTGCGTCAGTCGCAAACATAGTCAGACGACTTGTTTTTCTTTTTCTTCAACACGTTCAAAGTAAGAATCAACTCGCGATCGCGGAGGGTTATAAAATAAATAAACCCCTTTCTGGCTTACTAGTATATGGGAGGATAATGCCCTTGGCTGAGAGATTGTCCTCAAAATTTCACATATGCCCTCGAAGCTTCGCTTAATTACTGTTACAAAAAAATATTTATTGTTCCCAAGTTTAGTAAATTAATGATTCTAAATATAACTTTCAAATCATGTACAAGAATGAACTTTCCTATCTTTTGAGGATGAATCTAGAAGATATAAAAGTGGTTACTAAAGTAGAGAAAAAATAACTTAAAATGAACAAGTAGAATTCTTACCGTTAACCCTTTCACTCCTATTTACGTCAATTGATGTGACGCTCGTGTCACACGAAAGTCTGATTTACGTCAAGCGACATTTCCTTGGGGTAGCTCTCTTCAACAGCTCTTTTCTCTTTATTGGTTAATGCTGAGGTCATAGTCAGGGGGCCAGAGCCCAAATTTTTCCGAAATGATGGA
>OX453272.1:16251993-16336993 GCA_949710005.1 Ricordea florida
AGAAGTTTTCCTGAGACTCAAAGTAGATTTGTTTCATTCAGAGCCATGAATGGACAACAGCATGGCGCGGGAAATTCAAATTGTGCTAATTAAAAATTAGTTTTCTTATTTTGTAGGCGTTTGTATGTTGACAGATTTGACCTGTTCGATAGCTTATTCTCTTGACTACAACTTTTCTTTTAGGTGCAATAGGGTTTTTCTAGTATTTTAAAGTTATGAAGGCGAAATAAACAGTACTTCATAATTATGTGATGTAAGCCTAATTAATTCAGGACCAAGGTGATATCTGAGTCCAGACAAGGTAGGAGTGAAAGGGTTAAGACAAACTAGCCAAATTTTAACTGTGTGTTCTGTTTATTTGTAGTTACTGAAAAAGGGAGTCCACTACTTCTCAATTTTGGTTGATGGTAGTACAGATTCAAGTAATGCAGAGAAAGAACTAGTTTATATTCTATATCTGGATCCTTAGACTGGGAAACAGAAGATAAGGTTTTTTTTCACTTCGAAAAGTTGAGCATGCTACAGCTGAGGGTTTGTTTAAAACAGTCAAAAATGCACTTCAAGATCAAGGTATAACTTCACTCAATGAACACATTGTGGGACTTGGTGCTGATGGAGCATCAATCAACATTGGAGTTAGGGGATGACTTGCCACTCTTATGAAAAATGATGGCATTGAATGGCTGGTCCCAGTTCACTGTGTAAGTCATAAACTTGAACTGAGCATAGCAGATGCTCCGAGGTCAACAATATTTTCAGAGATTAACGACATGATCGTCAAAGTGTACTACTTATACAAAAACAGTCCAAAGAAGATGAGACAGCTAAAAAGGGTTAGGAGAATCTTTGGGAAAGTCAGTAAGTGAACCAGTCAAAGCCCATGCTACCCGGTGGTTGGAGCATAAAATACCGGCATTAAACTGGATAAGTAAGAACTACGGCCTTCTCCTAGCTCACCTCTGCCATCTTAGTAAAGATACCACATATAAAAGTACAGAGAGGGCAAAGTTCAAGGGAATGTATGATAAATACAGGAATGCCAAGTACCCATTGTATGTGGAATATTTTATTGAGGTACAGTATTGACACCAGCAGCTAAGCTGAGCCTCCATTTTCAGCATGAAACCATAGATGTTGTTAGTGCAGTCCGAGAGCTCAAACACTTTTTCAAGATCATGGAAAAACTGAATGCATCAAGTGAACTTATATTAAAACTGGTCGTGTGAAGACTTTTTTGCCCAGATTAACAGTTCTGACTTGTATCAGGAAGTCACACTGACTTATGTTGAGCAAGCCAAGACAAGTCTTCAAAATGCCAACCAAGCTGTCCTTTGTAGTATCCTTGAATGTTTTACAGAATGATTTGACAAATCTGACAGTGTGTTCAATGCACTTGTAAAAGTGCTAGATTCTGAATTTTATCCACAAGCAGAAGCAAACAATTCACATGGTTTAGAGGAGTTGAGGTTACTTCTTGAAAGGTTTCAAAAACTCCTGACTGCAAATGGGTGTGATATTACAAAGATTAAAAGTGAGTGGGATGATGTAAAGGAAGTGGTGGTAACAACTGGGCTGAAAGGAACAAACTATGCTGATGTATGGGAAAAATTTTTTACTTCATCAAAGAAAGACACTCTCAGCAACATCCTTCATCTTGTTGAGATTCTGTTAGTTGTTCCTATCAGCAATACCATCCTCGAGCGAATGTTCTCAGCAAGGAATCGTGTGCACACTGATTGGAGAAGCTGTCTAGGAGAGAAGAGAGTCGAAAATCTGCTTAGGGTCTTGGAGGAAGGAACTGCAGCAGAACAATTTGATCCACAACCAGCACTTTCAAGATGGTGTGATAAGTGTGCCACTCAAAGGAGACCTTCTGTAAAACCAAGTGGACCACGAAAAGAACCCACAGATAACTCAGCTTCTGGATCAATGAAGAGAGTTCTGCCTCAATCAGAAGTTGTTAAAACTGTCAAAAAAACTTATAAGGGAACAAGACAAAGATGCATGAACTAAACTCCATTTTCTTTAGCTTTTTCATTCGTCCAAATTATGTAAAACAAATTAAAATTAGAAAAT
Organism: Ricordea florida; assembly: GCA_949710005.1. NCBI lineage: Eukaryota > Metazoa > Cnidaria > Anthozoa > Corallimorpharia > Ricordeidae > Ricordea > Ricordea florida. The sequence continues at coordinate 16,254,070 of OX453272.1, forward strand.
GTTGATATTCATTGTATGTAATACATGCACAATAGGAAATAATTTGATTCAAGAAAAAAAGTTGTAAAATAAAAGGTTGAAATAAATTATAATTTACTTGCTTACATTTACTTGTGTCTCAGATTAAAAGGTTGTAATTATTTTCATTAAAGTCCCATCTACTTCATTTGGGTGTCAAAATATAAAATGGCAGGTGAAAATTTGTTTCAACTGTCAAAAAACAAAAGCTGTGGCAGGTCATTTTTTTTCCTATTTCGAGCCCTGATATGACTCGTTGTTTAGGTGAATGGTTGCATTTTCATATCACAATTGTTTACTCTAGTCATGCAACAAAATATAACTGTCATTAATCCCAATTTATTATCAACTGACATTAGCATTACTCTTAAAAAACATATCAGATCTAATCTACGACTCTTCTATTATCAGGAACATACAGAAATCCATGTTGGAATATTGTTTTCATTAACATTATTATTTCGCATGGCCTAGCGTATGATAACAGCGGGAATAATCTTCTGCAGGTGGGCCATGTATCTACTGCACTTCTCTGGTGTAACGCTATTCCAAATTAATTATTTTCCTAAATCCCAAGCAACAATTCCTCTTTATTACTGGAAGTTGGCTTTGCAACTCAGTGCAAGTAGCCGGCTCTAACTCAAACCAAAGCATTTCTATCTTTGGGCCAGTAGTTTATCTTGTTCTGTGCTAAGAACTCCAGGGCGGGTTTTTGTCATCTACAGTATTTTCTTTCATCTACTATAAGATTACATTAATCATTACAATTGAGATCAGAGAGTTTGTAGAGACTTCTTTAAATCTGGAAGGCCTTGTTTCAAAAAACTTCACTAAAAAGGCAACAGTTTTTTCTTTCCAGTTACTTGTTACGTTAAGCCTTTAAAATTGCATTGATGTGCATCGATCTAGAGTACTGCTGGAAAGGTTAGGTACATGTATAAAAAATAATACAGGTCTCACTTACATTGATTTCATCAATTTCAGAAGAGAACAGTATTCAGTCTGGCATTTCTGTCATTTGCTTTGTGGTCATTTCAAAGTTATACCCTTGTTTTTGCTGATATGATTGACAAGGCTGTTTGCTTTCCGATACTTTTAGCTCATTCAGCTTTGTATCCAAAATAACCTCAAAAAAATTCAAGAGAACAAGTTGAGCAACAACAGAGTCAAAAAAATTCAACTTTGATCAGTTGAAATGGTTTACCGTCATTTTACCCAGGGGTCGGTGAAGAAACTCGCTATACACAATTACAGACTACAGAGAAGAACATTGTTTGAACAGTGTGATAAAATCATACTGCAACCCTATCAAAAGTGCAAAGGTGGTTCAATTGTCTTCTACTACACTTAATTGTGTGTGTAGAATACTTCCAGTTGACAGATTTTTTACACGCAATTTACACGCACTTGACGCATGTGTAAATTGCGTGCAATATGGCGGTTTTACAATCGTCCCATGCACATGTAATGGTGCTTGCTCGGACAGCCAACATACGTAGACCAAACAACACAAAACCAAAAAGGCAGGCAATCTGACCACATGATGTAAACATACAAGAACCGCTGCCGTTAATGATGCTCTTCTTGCCTTTTTCCAGATCATGGATTCTAAAATTCTTCACTCACAAGCAGGAAAATCTTTTTGGAATATACATTTTTAAACTGCTGAATGCTCTCAGAGAGCAGTTGGGCCACCAAATTTTGAACCACATAGGTGATGTTTATGAAATTAAAAACGGGTTGACCAGTTTGTTTTGTGTGCGTTCCGACTTTTGAATCGTTAAGACTGATGTGACTTTACTTTTTTTTTTTCTAACTGAATGTGTGCACTTTTCCTTTTGTTCCATCTGTGAAAGGTGCTATTAGAAGAATTCAATAACCTTTTGTTTGCATTAAAGTGAACTTGAGGAAAAATTTAAACTTAGTTTTAGGCTGCATCTTATAACCAAGGGTTTTGGTGAAATTTTCAGTTTCTGATTTAACACAATAAAGATATTACCTGTGGTCACACTAGAGACTTTTACCTAGAGAAAAAGGTAAGGTAGCTGTCAAGGGAAATTCCATTGTTCGCTTGACATGTTCAAGCTCACTCAGATAAAATTTCCCCTAGGTAATTTACCTCAGGAAAATTGGTCACATTGCCAAATTTTAGGTTTTCCCAGGTAAACTGTCAACAAGTCAAGTTTCCCTATGTAAAAGTCTCTAGTGTGACCACAGCTATTGAAGTTAAGGGCCGAGTCTCATAAATGAGTGCGCCTTATAACCAAGAAATGATCGTATTTGTATATACATGTACACATGCTTAAGACAACAACAATGTGGCTCAAAGGAGCCCTTTGATTCAAGATAAGAACCAGAAGAGTCCAATAATGGGCTCCTAACTATGGTAAATAGGTTAATTTAAGCCTTTTCACTTGATTTCATTTTTGCATAATGGCTGGGATGGCTAATAAGTGACTTTTCAATTTGAGTTTTCAATAACTAAACCACAGAGCAAACTTCTGTGGCATTATGGTTTCAGCAGTTTCTTTCTAACCTTTTTCTTTTATTTTTCTTTTCTTCACATTTTGGCTAGTTTCAACCATCTTTTCTCTGTATTGCACTTTGCAGTAGTTTTCCAAGAAAAATTATCTGAATGTGTTAGAATATCACTTCCACCTCTTACAAAACATGTGAATGGCCTCCTGGATTTTAATTTTGATATTAAGAGAAACTGTGACATTCATTACTACAATACTCACAACAAATCCATTTTTTAATTCAAGAATGAGACAAAATTATGGCAGACAGCGCCTTTCATATCAAGGATTTGCTGAATGGAACAATCTAAACAAATCAATACGCAATATCAAGTCAGATTTCACTTTTTAAGCAAGCAGTGAAAAATGTATTGGCTAAAATTTTTATCCCATAACCCTTTGTGTAAAATTTTCAACTTCTTAAATACTTGTAAATGCAGATGTAAACTATTATTTGCCGGGCCTCACTGAATAACAACTCTGGTTATGTGAGTTCAATAGATAAATAACAATATTGTTATTATTGCGTTCGACGAAGGAGAACGCATTCCTAATGCAGGCGAATTTGAAATATATGTATGTATGGACACGCTTTTCACCCCCCGCGAACTTGAATTGTGTAGGCTTCCTCACTGGCAGAAGAAAACGCTTTATTTTTCCGCAAAACAACGACGAAACTCCTCAAAACTTTGAGATTCGACAGGAAAAAATTAGAGCAACGTTTCACCTGATCAAAAGTTGATAATAATCTAGGTTTTAAGACTTTTTCGCTTATTTGAAAGTTTGTTTACAAACAGAATTTGCCGTGCGCGGCGCTACTTACGCCACCAAAACAGGTTCAAAATTAAAGAAAAGTTTTGGTTATTTCGTGCTTTTCCTCAATTCTGTCATACAAATCATTTGTTGGGTTTGTTTGGTCTCATTCGGCAATTTATGACAAAAACAAGAGGTATTTTGAAAACTTTTCTATCAAAACAAATTTTGATCACGCGTAAAATCTTAGTATACGTCAGATGAACAGGAGAGAGAATCCGTCTTTTTGATCAGGGTCTAACAACTTCAAATTTGCTTTATTTTCGCTCGAATAGCGGAGGAATCGCGATAAAAAACTAATTTTGATTTTGAGACGTCAATACCGCATTATATTGACGGCGTTGGGAGAAAATATATTCTTCGTATTGGGCTCCGTCGCTACTTGACTCTGCCAAATATGGAATATATTTTCTTCCAACTAGCCGTCAATATCATGCGGTATTGACGCCTCAAGACCAAAATTAGTTTATATTAGCGAGCGTCAGGGACGGTGAACGGAAAGTGGTTATACTATTTTGGTGTTAAAAAGTGTTTTAAGCAGTATTTATGGATGTCTTAAAGAAGCGTGTACGAATTCTTTTGTGACTATGAAGGCAAATTTGGGATCTGTTTTGTCAAGTCGGCTACATTCGAGAAGAAAGAGCTAGTACTTCGTCATGTTGAATACCGAGGATGAATTCCATCATCGCACTTCGGTTTTACTTCGCAAGGAATGTTACCTACCGAGTTGTGTAGCTCGGCCGGTCAGGATTTGTGGCCGTAAAACAAAATTACTGAGTTGTGTAGCTCAGGCGGCCATGATTTGTGGCCGTAAAACAAACTTTACGAGCTGTGTAGCTCGGCCGGCCATGATTTGTGGCCGTAAAACAAACTTTACGAGCTGTGTAGCTCGGCCGGCCATGATTTGTGGCCGTAAAACAAAGTTACTGAGTTGTGTAGCTCAGGCGGCCATGATTTGTGGCAGAAAAACAAACTTTACGAGCTGTGTAGCTCGGTCGATTTGTGTTCGAGAAATAAACTTACGGAGCTCAAGCTCATTATGCTTTGTAGCATCTGCTCATTATTGTCTATCTAAGGGCCGATTCAGCCAGATCAATGTCCTTACGTCTCTCAGGGAAATCAGCGAATTAGTTAGCTCAATCGGCAGTAGAGATTCCACTGCTGCAAATTGTACGATTTGTGTTCGAGAAATAAACTCACGGAGCTCAAGCTCATTATGGTTTGCAGCATCTGCTCATTGTCTATCTAAGGGCCGATTCAGCCAGATCAGAGTCCTTACGTCTCTCAGGGAAATCAGCGAATTAGCTCAATCGGCAGTAGAGATTCCACTGCTGCAAATTGTAGTAATAAAAAATTGGGGTCACCAAACTCGTTTTTGAGTTATTACAGCTTAAAGCTAAATTTAAAGGTGTTTTCGACAGGTCATATTGTTGCTATGGTAACCTGTTATATAAAGGGATGACCATAACCTGTTTACCAATGATTAGGCATTTGTATTATACCGTTATTGTATTATCGCTTGTTAAACAGTCTGTGGTAGTATTCATCCTTCTATGTGACATAGCATGACTGTAGAATAATTCGTGAGAATTAATAATTGGTATCAAAATTCAACGTCTCTATCAAAGTCGAACGCATTTCACTGATCACTGATTATTGCTAGTTATAAAATTTATGTCATGTACCTAAACTAATAAGTGTTATTGTGCTTTCTCTACATGAAATTGCTAACTAAAAACTTCAGTTTGGCATTTTTAAAAGCAGCTCACACTACAAATTCCTGCAAAACACTTTGTAATTTAAAACACATTAAGAAATATTCCCGAGGGGAGCAGTGCACGAAGGTTTGCGGCAGGGTTGGCGCCTTGATAAATGGTAGACTATACCGTACATAGTTTAACCTGAAGAGGATATCACGGTAACTTTTTCGCATCGACTCCCAAAATCCCGCAATGGAATGTCATTAGCTGACTTCCTTTCCGGAAAGGAACCGAAACGAAGAGAGCGCCGAGTTTCAGACAATTTCCGAAGTTTCAGTCGGCACCACTGCGTAGTGAAAATCTTTACAAGCTGCCACTGAAAAACAAGTCTTGGATCTTCATAACCGAATTTTTCGAAGGATAAATTGATTATGCTTGAGCACGTTTGAGAGAAACGAATAAAATTAAAATGTCAGGTATCTTCTATCCGTAAAAGAAGCTTCAAAGACAATTCAAAAGAGAAGCAAAACTTGCAATTTTCGTGTATGAAATGAACCAAAAAAAGCCCAGTAAGAGAAAAACCTCTACCGCGCCGGGTCAAATTTAAGTGTTTTTACGACACAGAAAAGAGAATTTACCCATAAAAAATTAAACAGACCGCATAAACGGCTAATTAAAGGCAGTAATTCATTCACTAAAACGACCAAATGTTATTACTCACCTGTTCAAACTCTTGTTTTTCGGGTGGTCAACCGTCGAACCGTGCTTCCATGTCATGGCGGTATGGATTTCAGTTGTTCCAGAAAATCCACGAAATATCCATCCTGAGTGGCTTTTTCCCAACCACATGCCACTTAGTTGAGGTCCTTTTAGTTAAGAACACAATACTCCTTGCTTTCTTTGTGACTTTCTGCCTAAATGTGAAGTTTTCATGAAAACAGTTGGCCCAAGCTAAAGTACAGCGAACCATGCTCTCCGATCAGTAAAATGTAAACTCTAGAGGCGCGAAAGTATTTCACAGTGGGCTTAGCAGCCTAGCCGGTTGTCAAACTAGCACTCACTGGTACGGAGACAGTTGAAAATTGGTACTTGGACGCTTTTCAGGGGAACCCCACGACGGTTCTCCGTAAAATATCTGTTCGGAGAAGCAAAAAAGTGCCTAGAATTTTCTGTAGCTTGAGGAAGGCTATTTCTAGATGTCCGTTACATTCATGTACAATTTTCGTAGCAAATCTAATATATTGTATACGATTTTCTAAAATCTGATGTTTCGCATTTAAGCCGCCCCAAAGTAAGCCCAATGTTTCGTAGAAAAGAAACCTAGAACTTTCCGATTCGAAAATGCGGCGGAGAGAGGAATCAGAAAGTTTCTCACTTTCGTAAAACTTACAAATTACAGTCTGAAATTTTAGAAAAAATGATACTGAGGCCCTTGTAATTTCGACAACACTCAATTTGCCCTAGGACGACCGAACAGATACAAATTGTACAACACCGCTAAGAATGCATTTCTAGAGTTCTGAAAGCACTCTGGATAGCCTAAAACGTGTTTTCAATGCATTTAGAAGGAAACCGTCGCTGGGTGCCCCTGATTTTTTATGGCAGAAACGCGATAAAATGGGAAATTCTGAAAGTGAGAGACTAATCACAATCTTATTTATTTTGGTTTGGTACCGTAGGCACCAATCAAATGAATGAGTGGATCAACTGACGTTATATTAACGCGTGTAAAAGATCTCTTGTAGAAGAAGACACCAAAACAAGATACAAACTAAAATGGCTCAGGAGCCCGTGATCGGCACTTGAATGGCTACAAGATCACAATACAAAAACTTTGGCTCCTTAGAAAAAAAAATTGAGGGGAAAAAAATCAAACTGTTGAGACACTAAACGACATTAAGAAGGAAAGGTGATGAAGCTGCGATGTATAGACAAAGGTTACATCCTCTTTGGATGACATTAAATTACAAGGCCATGCAATGATGGATGACAAGAGTAAAACACTTTAGTCTGCCTACTAATGATTTACTCCCAAATCTCTGTCAATTTTATCTGGAATGCTTGAGATTGCAATCTATTACCCCCAGAGGGGTGGACGTGAAGCTTAACAAGTCTAGGCTTGATGAGCAATAAGACGCTTTCCCCTACCCGTCCCCTGCACATTTTTGACCGAAATGGTGCTCCTTTTGTTGTTCCGTTATTTTTAATGAACACTTCCATTACTCTTTCAGGCTCCCATTCTCAAGAACGACCTCGGACGAAACTGTTGACACTTTTCAATGCAATTTTAAATTTTGAGCCATGGAACTATGGTGTCCAAAAGGAACAAATTACTCCCCCTCTCAACCCCTGGTGCAATGTTGTTTTGGCTCAACAGCTGAAGTGTGCATTTCTTATGTTACCGCAAAGAACATTGCAATAGTGCAATAACGACGGTGAGCATTTTTGTTAGGGTGAGTGCAAAGATGGGTATTTTTGCCACGTGTCTCGACAGGTTTTGCCCGAGGTTGTAGCTCCAAAAGATGCATATGATCTGCGAGCGTCTGACATTTGCGATGTTCTCACTAGACCTTCTCAAACAACTTAAGTTCGGTGTAAGTAGTAATCATTTAATGTCCGCTTTCAATTGTTCTGAAAACCTACATTGTATATATTCAGTTACATTATCACCTACATTCTACGGTACCTAACCACGACCTACCTACGAGCCCGAAGCTTTTCCCTTCTCGTTTAGCTTTCCTCCCTATCCCGTTGTTTTAAAGTGGCTCCTGAGTCCATCTGAAGGGATTGGGAAAATGAATGAGGTGGTGTTTTGTCTGGTGGTGGTGTGATGACAATAAAACGCCAACCTCAATCATTTTGCTCCTCTTCGTGGATGTAGTCCGAGCGAATTAAAAGAAGTAGTTAGAATATAGCTTCCACTGGCTCTTGTCGAAGAGTTCTTTTCATTTTTTCTTAATTCCTTTTCAGCGAGAAAGTAGCTCGGAGCACTAAGAATACTTCAAACGGTTTACGATTTACAAGAAATTGGGATAATCAAACGAGTTGATTAAGTATTGAAGTTATACCACCGTAAGGTAAAAGGGAGGTGCTGACGTTTCAAGCGTTAGCCCTTCGTCGAACTACGAAAAATCAGCGTATGGGGCGGGGGGGCTGGGGGGGCTGGAGCCCCCCCTGTCTGGAAAAACTGATGTACCGTTCGGGCAAAGACACAGTAAAAAATATTTTATTTAATATCTTGAATTATTTTGAACGCCCGTGCTCTCACGGCATGGCGAAGAAAACTTGACGTCACGAAAGAATCATCTTGTGCATCTGTGACCAACAAGTTTCATTCGGGCAAATTATGTTCAGCCCCCCCAACAAAATTTTTCCCGTACGCCGATGACTACGATAGTCGATTTACGTGCCTTGTGAGGATGGTTTCTACAAAACTGGTGCTGCGTCTGTAGGGAATTGAATCACAAGAAATTGGGATAATCAAACGAGTTGATTAAGTAAGTTATACCACCGTAAGGTAAAAGGGATGTGCTGACGTTTCAAGCGTTAGCCCTTCGGCGCAGTGATTTAGTCTGCCACCAGAGTCTGTTCAACGATTATCCAGATGGCACACGTTTTTCGAAAGACCCGAAGCTTTTCAAGACTGTTTCAGGCACATTTAATCACACTGCACTTTGGGAACACAAATACGTTTTTGCCCTTCAAACTTTTCCACAATGAAAACGCACTTTTAACTGTTAAAGAGTTTTTAACAGACCACTTTTCCAAAATAGATGCTTGACATTTTTACGGCTGACTTTTTGGGTCTTTTGAAAAACTCACGCACACTATACACCTGGTAACGAAAACGGACCTTCATGATCCTTTGGAACGATACATATTTAACCTACAGGTATAAAAGCTTGTAAACAACAGTTTTTAAGTCCACTGCGTGTTAGAGAGTCCTATGGTGATTCTTATAACATACGCCACCTACTAACTAGAGTAAATACGAAATTTGTTTCCTCATTTTCTTTTATTCAGTTAACGTGGCTAAGTAAAATCCGAACGCGGTACATCAGAAACTTGGGTTTAACGCTGCACACACACACCAAAAAGACAACTCCGCTGGTTTTGGCTATCGTTAGTAGAAAGCCTTTCCCTTCTAAGCGTTGTGTTAAACTTGTAGGCATATAAACTGGAAAACATTAATATATATATGTACCAGGATACCTAATATGTAGATACATAATACAGACAAACTGGCATACATGTATCCATAGATACATACATACATAGATACATACATAGATACATACATAGATACATACATACATACATACATACATACATGTACATACATACATACATACAGGTACATACATATATACATACATGTACATACATACGTACTTTATTTCTCATGGAAGTCAAAAAAGAGGCAGCTAATGAGCTGATGTGGATCTACAAACTAAAGTACATATACAAAAACTTAGATAAAATAATGTCAACAAACGTGTGGTTAGTCTACGATAGTAAAAAGTAATGGGAAATAAAAAAAATAATAATAATGATAATAATAACCCTATATGTAAATTACGCTGTATTTGTTTTTTCCCTGTATTCCAGTCAACAACAGGCTATTTTGTCTAAGATGTCTGACTTTACTTTAACAGCAGATTTAAAAGAGACAACGTTCAATTTTCTCTTTAAATACACAAGTAAGTTATTACTCGGGCCGTTTGGTCGGCAAGGGGGCTCATGGACCCAGGCGTTCCTTGCGTAGACCGCGGAAACTGGGGATGACAGTGCGACAGCTCGCGTTATCATGTGCTCGCTCTTAGTAAACAACATAATTTACAGAATGCTGTATTTTGTGAAGACCGTGTTGCCAACATTCATGTCTTATACGCTCATCTAACATACAAACGCACACGCCGTTCGTGGTAGGCCCGTTGTCGGAATGGGTTGTCGATCCACGAATTCTACAGCTTGAAAGCTAGAAAAATGTGCAAAGATCATACCAGTTCTCACGAGATAACAAATGAGTCATATGTCGGTTCAGTCAGCGAAAATACTGCTAAAACTGTTACAGGCTATTTAACAAAATACTATGACGCTGAGACAAACACCTGACTTGCTGAAAAAAAAAATCAGGAATGTTTGTGGTGGCGCTGACAACAACGAATTGGATAAGGATACTGACTAAAGCTGCTTGAATAGTAAGGGAGTAAGGTTAAATATCTAAGGGTGCGTTCCTTTGGTATGATCCAGATTTGGATTTGTGATCCGAGATCACACGGATCACAGCGCATCAAAGGGACCGATGAATCCTTCCCCAGAGTGGATTCATCGGTCCTCTGATGTACCGTGATCCGTGAGATCTCGGATCACAAATCCAAATCCGAATTATACCAAAGGAACGCATCTTAAGACGAACTTTTGCGTTAAATATCCTGTTTCTGTTATTCTTTTTTTGTATTGGATTCAATACCTGTATAGTACGATTTGGTATTGTGTACATAGTTGTGTAATAACATTCTAAAAGCGATCGTGAATGTTGATTTGCTCTTTGCACGGCGGTGTATGTGCATGTGTAAAAGACATAACGAATACTCTTGATGACTGTGATCTTGTAGAAAAAGTTCTCAATATTAGGAATGTATATATATGAACATAATGATGTTACAGTGTCAATAAAAGTACAACAATTCAGATCTCGTTATGCAATGTGTGTGTAAATTATAATTGTACTCGTGTCTTGGGCGTCGGTACATACACCAATGAATTTTTTTTTTCACACGAGGAATTAAACTAACTGTTGGCACAAATAACCGTCAAAGCGTGGCACTGGAGTGACCGATATCGAAAATTCCATACCCGGATACCGCATGTACTTAATACACATTTTACGCGTGGTTAAGGGAGATAGTTTTAACCCTTTAAACCGTGAGGGGTCTCACTGTGACGAGTAAAATCGTCTGGCGCTAGCCAGAGGAAAATCTATAAAGTCACTCTTAAAGCTTAGATGATTAATGCTCAAATAAAACGCTCCATACGAAGCTCGAGTGAACGCTCCACAAGCATCTTGTTATATAGAATGGACGCACGATGAGAGAAGGAACAGCGAAAAGGGTCATTTTTTGGGCGCTGCACGTAGAGCTTCAGATTATCTGTGAGTATTCGCAACAAAAAAATAAAAATAAAAAAATAACTGTTTGGCAGATTATTGTGTCAGTAACCTCGACAAATAAATGGCCGACCTTATTTTCAACAAACAGTACAAATGAGGTTAGTTTCTTACGAAACTAGTGATGCGTCGCCATGGGGGACTTAAGCAGGCACAATAAAATTGGAGTTGTCAAACGAGTTCAGAAAGCAAATTATTCCACCGCAAGACAGTAAAATTGCTAGCGCTTCCATTGCTAGCCCTTCGTATTGATTTCACGAGGGCTCAAAAGAAAGGAAGTAAAACGCCAGGAAAAGTTTGTTAACGCACTGCGAAAGTGGTTTAAGCTAGAACAAACGTCAACTCAGTGTTAGCAATACAACGAATTGAAAATAAAGGCAAGAAAATATAAGGAACTTAATTAAGCAGAAGGCAAGAATTTATTTCCCTTTAAGATCTCTTCCACAAAAAACTTTGTAGAAGGAGTGGTTCTTATTTTTGCCGTTAGTTTTTCGGACTGGAGTAAATTTCGGGTTTTTCAAGAAACCCGCGTGTGCTCAGTGTTATCAGATCTTCCCTCGGGTTGCAGTGGCGGTTCCTCTAAACAGCACAACAAACACAGAGGCAGCTACTGTATCGCGGTCTGATTTGATCATCTAAGATTGATCGTTTCATTGCTCTCTTCAATCCCTCCCAATGGAAGCGTGATCAGCGCAGTTTAATATTCAACTTGGAGGGCGACTTTTGATTGTTTGCTATTTGTCGACTCCGTTTTGTTTTGAATCTGCAAGTATATTAAACAAAGCAGCTCGTGGTTTAATTTACTTGATATGCGCGTCAGGATTCCTGCCTGCATGGAGATCTCTGCCTAAAAGAAAGAACAATCATCCTTTTTTTTACAAAACGAAAATGCTGGAAAACGAAATGAAAGACCTTTTCAGAAAGTCCCCCTTTGAGCCAGCTGGACAGCTTGAAACTGTTCTTGTTACCATTGTTATGAAAATGATGTAGGTTTTGTTGTTGCTTGTTTAATTTACTCTTCAGGTTTTTTTACGTGCTTTTACCTGGCCTACTTGATCTCTCGCTCAATGACATCTCGCAAATAACCAGATGCAATTAAGTTTTCTGTCATTTGGTATAAGAGACTTTTCCAAAGCTTTAAAATCTGTTACGGTTGGCTGCATTTTTTCTTTCTGCCAACGGAGTGCTACTAAAAAGACCTCCAAACCGCGAATTATTCTGGATTTGTAACAACGTGACACTTCCGAGCAAAACAGCAAGTTCAAAGGAAACATGTACAATAACTGTAAAGCAAACCACCAAGAAAGCGAGCACATAAATTGTCACAATCAATTGCCTTTAGCCTGCTTGAAAGATTCCTTTGATTCGAGTAGCACTAGAGTCATCGCCGCAGTAAACTGCGTCATAAACGTGCCTCTTCTGTTTTTATCAATCATTGGCAATTCCTTGGTTTTGACCGCAGTGTGGAGATCCCCAGCTCTCCGAACCCCCTTCAACGTTCACCTCTGTGGCCTTGCAGTGTCTGATCTCGTCGTTGGAGTTTTTGTCCAACCGCTATTTATAATCAGGGAAATTCTGAATATAAATGAAGTTATTAATAACCAATACTGCATATTACGCAATGTAATCACTGTTGGTGGATTTGTAGTCGGTGGTGTTTCGTTCGCAACTATTACGCATATCAGTGAGGACAGATATTTGGCTGTTCATTATCATATGCGATATCCCACAATCGTGACAATTCCACGCGTTTTGTGCGTGATTGTGGCAAGCTGGCCCATGAGTATGTTTGTATCATCTCTGATTCTATGGAATCGAACTGTTTTTGGTATTAGCACCATCTTTGTCGTTTCTATCTACCTTCTCAAGTCCACCGTTGTTCATGTAAAAATCTATCGAATTGTTCGTCGCCATCAGGTGCAAATTATCGCCCAAGCAAGTGCCGTCCAGGAATCCAACAATTTTAACATGGCACGCTTTAAGAAGTCATTCATTAACACCTTCATGGTCTATTATTTGTTAATCGTGTGCTATGTGCCAGTATCTGCTGTAGTAATGATACAAACTGTGAAAAACACTTCAGTAGCTCCAGTCTTCTGGAGCCTGGTGAGTACACCAGCGTTTGCAAACTCTGCTTTGAATCCGCTACTGTACTGTTGGCGCATTCAGGAAATGCGTGTTGCTGTTTTGAATCTTTTAAAGAAAGCTCGGTGCAAAGAGACAGCAAACAACTAAAACAGAAAACGTGGTCAGAAAAAGGGGAAACGTTTTCCCAACCAATTTTGGGAGTCACGTACCCAAACCTGCAAAACAAGTACCCAAACTTATAAAACAGGAAAAATTCAAGCTTATTCCATTATTCAACTACGAGTAAATCGGTTAAAAGAACGTAGTACAGGTCTCACAGGACCGTTCATTTTTTTTTACGGAGGATTGATCCCTAATGACTATGATAACGCATTTCTTAGCCTCTGCGTATGTAGTTATGTTCAAGGACGCTAACAGAGTGTAGTATGATTGCAACGAACGTAAGTCAAATACCGTTGAAAATGTCAATAGCTACGGTCTGCTACGTCTTTACTGGGTTTCTACTTCCCCAGAATAACAGCCGGTGGGAACCATTCAGTTGCTTATTCAAGCAGCAAGAAGGTCTATACAATTTCTGGTTGTATGTAGTAATAGAAGTACCGTTCTCAGTTATTTTGACCACCATCTTTAACTAGACGGCCTTAGTACTAATTCAATTAATTTATAGTTGCATAATTTGTTAGACAACTTGGCTCTTTCGACCCCTGAAGCGCAAATTTGTTCAATTTCCTTTAAAACGTTCCTGTTTATTTACTTAACGAACCGACAACAACAACACCAACAGCAACGATAATAACGTACGCCGTGGCAAAAGGGTAAGTTCAGTAGTTCAAAGCGGGTATTCATATCCTGTTCCATGATTTCGGCGTCCTCCAGAGATTTACACTCACAACTTGCGAAGAGAAAATGGCTAAAATTCAATCGTACCTAATTGTTACTTCCATTGTAATCTTTGCAAAGATACTTAATTGCTAGAAATCTAACAACAACGTTATCAGTTCTGCCAAGAGTGATTCGAAGTAAGTATATTTAGCATCAGTGAGTTAAATCTAATGGATAGATATTTGCAAATCGAATAACAAAGTTTTCTAGATGTTTCTTAACTTGAAACGAGTAGTACTGAAGTAATGAAAAGGAGTGAGTGCAATTTTATTAACTTGCTACAATATTGTCCTCTTGATTTGCCGACTTGAAATTACTACATAATTTCAAATTATTTATATTTCCAGCTGCGTTCAGTGTGAATTTTCTCGAAGTTTTAATTTCGTTTTGTTAGATTAACATATTTTTTATTTATTACATATTGTTTGTAGATATTAGTCTATTGAACCCAACTTTTTTTTCCAATTGGTGGCTGAAAAGGTTTTAAGAATGTGTTATATGTTATATGAAAATTATCACAAGTCAAGACCTGGTATCGTTGTTATTGATATCAATGTTATAGTCTTTGATTGCACAACAGTTAGTCGTACACAATTATAGCCTTGTTGAAGGGAAATTCGGCTAGAAAACGGTTTTGGTGGCTTTCCTAATCAGACGTTTAAGTTAAAATTAATTGAAAGCATTTTGCTTAACTTTGCGCTCTATAAATTATCAAGGTTTCTACGTGTGGTATCGTATATATTATGTAAATATATCATATCATGTAAACGAATCGTATTCATTAAATGTCGAAGTACTACACAATAAAATGTAAAGTTGTAAACTAGGTTGATTGTAATTATCTCTGCCCAACGTAAAAGCTTTTCCTTATTATGAGTGTTGTACATATGTGATGTTTATACGGGAGTTTGAGAGTGAATAAAAACGGAGCTTACAAGGTAAGAACCGCTCGCTTTTATTGCCTTGCTCTTAACTCATAAGCTACACCAAATATGGTGCTTACATCGAGTTGCCATAGTAACAACATTGCAACATATACCTGCGATGTTTCAACAGCTATAACTTGCTAACATCGTTACAGGCGTATGTCACAATATTGTCTTACAAGTTCTTTATTTAATAATTACGCAACGGATGAAAACATAACACGAGCGAACAATATGGCGGATAGCTACAGTACCACCTTAAGCTCCCGAGGCCTGATGGGAGCACATGGCATGACGTAATTTGACAGCGTGTAAATAAAGTTGTTTGTTCTAACAAAAGCATCCACGAGTTCATCCGATATTACAGTACACCGTAGAGTCTATCCTGTGCTGTTATTATCCTTGAAATGAAGTCTGATTGCGAGTCTTCGAGTCGTCCTCAAAGATTTTTGTTAGTTGAATTAGATCTGATCCTGGAACCTTCTGCACGTTGAAGCATACTCAGCTACCTTTACTGATGCTATGCCACGAGTACTTTTAAATTATTGTAATAATGGAAACCAAAAACGTACTTATCCAGAGTTGCTGTAAAATATTACATGACCTCGCTCAAATTACTTGGTGTTGTATTTGGCCGTAGATGGCAATTGTGAGAATAAATTACAACTGAAAATAAAAAAAAACATACTATATTTTTCACTCCGGTCACAATTTCTGTCAGAAACCTTCAGAGAAGCAATTGCTCTTTCTCGTAACGCCCTCTTCGCTCTTCAAAGCTCTTCACAACTTACTAAACCACATCTAAAATCTGTTTATTATCAGAGAAAAGAAATGTTTGTTAGTAAGACTCTACTGGTAGATCAGTGCAAATGCCGCAATCTGATTGGCTGAGCTACTACACATTATCAGCCATTTAAGTGTAGCGCTTGGTTGAAGATCGTTTTCAAAATGGCGACGTCCTCACGCTTTAGCGAAGTTTCGCAGGAAGATTTAGTATTTTTATAATCTAATCAGTGTTAATTAGAGAACGTTTAGAACAAAATATTTCTCTTTAGCGTGGCCTGCTAGCTAGATGATTTGCTCGCACGTATTTACCGCGCATAGTGCTGACGACCAGCAATTGCTTCTGACTGAACGGCCAATCATTCACATTCACATTCGTTATCAGTTGACCTAGGCCTCAGTTATTACATTTTACTTTTGTTTCGGTCTTTTCATAGTCATTTGAAAACCATGTTAGGAACAGAAGCACGGTGTTACCTTGAAATACGAGAATGTGAATTTGAAAAGAACAATGTTTTAAAAGCCACGGAAGGACCGTCAAGTGTTTTTTTTTTTAGTTTTTATGACACTGGGAAAGGCTGATAGACCACTAGATTATCCTGAGTATGTGAGGTCTGCTGTCACACCTTACCAGGAACCCTTTGACCTACGCCAGGTCGAGTCGATTAACTTTATATATCAATGGCTAACATTGACTGAAAGAAAAACAAAAGGAAATCGAATAAACCAAGCGAAAGTCAAGTGTTCTTGTCCCAGTCAATTTCCCCCAGTTTAACCAACGTTCTCAAGTTTTCCAAACGAGAAATGTATTGACTTACGTTTCCTTCCATATTGATTTTATTTTATTCATCAGTGGTTTTAATCTCAACTTTATAATTCGAGCTCAAATTTACCCCGTCGTATGCCCATGATCTCAATCAAGTTTTATTTCTAGGAAATGTCTATGGTTAAGGACGTAAAAATAGTGGAGCTAGCGTATGTACTCTTTGCGTCTGACCTCTTTCTCGTTTAGATATTTAAAATAACACAAAAGAAAAACGTTCAAAAGCTTTTACTACTAATAAGAATTATTAAAAATTTGCATTAATATTGCAAATTAACATCTTAATATCGCTGTCTTTGACATTTTCATCACATCATATGTCGCGTGGCTGTGTATGCGAACGTTTTTTTTTTTCAATTTACTTCAATTTGAAATTAATAGAGACATCGCCCAAAGAAAAATGGATCTAACTTGAAAGGTAAACTTCATTAATGTGCTGAATTCAAAGTAAATACGATACCCTGGGGATTTTACTATTGATTTACACTCACAAACACCATTCTTTAATTTAGACAACGTCGTTAAGTTAGTGGCTGAAAGTGGACAACGGTCTAGATCCCATTGTTTTTGTAAGATTTATAAGACACTAATGAAATGGCTCAAATGACAAGAGGAGACGGTTTTCTTTATAAGATGTAAGGATTGAAAAGCCAAAGAAATTGATTGTCAATGAGACGGAGCCAAACCACAGAAAGGTCTCTTCAAGAATTTCTTTGTATTTTCTTTCTAACTGTGGCTGTTGTTTCCACAGGTTAGTAGGCAAACCGCTTTTGTTTTTCAATGTTATTTTTGGACGAATTCAGTGTAAGAGATAATTGTACCTCAGCTACTACACGCATTTAGTGAGACAATCTTTGACACCGGTAAAAAGGGATCTCTTGTTATTGACAAATGTTTGCTCAAGTAAAAGAGAACTTTCGCGTTCGTTCCACATCGCTTACCATTCAGAATTTCCAGCTAATGCATAAAAGTCTCAGATTCTGAGCGGTATAATTTGGAAAATTTATTGTTTCGAGACGTTTATCTTTCCCAGATATTCCGGCATCAAACTTGTCGTAACATTAGCGTATGGTTCGTGATTTGCTTAAGAATTTGAAGTCAAACTCCCCTAATGTAAATCGTTTCAGAAACACTGTTTACCTGCAGTGTGTCCTGTTGTTTTGGACACTAAGTGCATTTAAATCAATCATGCAAGATTCATACTCCAGTATTTACTTTCCGTTTTCACCGAGTGAGATGAATCAAAGACGCCACCGAATGTGACTGTCAAACAGTTGATCAACGCCGGCCGGTGTTTTCCGTAAACACGCGGAAGATAATAACCCATAACACATTTCTCTTGATCCATAGAGCTTAGCTGATTTAATTGGAGTCTTCATTGCATCGCTCGCTCTGCCAGTATATTTGTGGTAACAGCGGGAAAGCGTGGTTCGACAACACATCAACGCAGTGAAAATGAACTACGGAAAACGACTTTGGTCCTTATGATAAGGTAAGTCATGCATGATTAATGCTATTTGGTTTTCCAAACTAAGAACGTCTTGTGTATATCCAAAAAAAAAAATTCTAGTTTTAACAATTTTTCAAGCATCTACAAAGTGACTGATTGAAATAAACGATTTTCGATATGGTTCCTTTTTGATTGTGAACAATGTTGCTGTATGCAACTTTCACTGATCTATATATTTAGTTACATTTACTAATTTTGGAACTTGAACGTTCGAGGACTATTCTGTTATAAAACAAGCTAAAGACACAACTGCGTTTAGAGCATGTGGTGCTTTTGAATCTTGATCTGTTCATAGTAACTATGATCTGTTTTAACCTACGCCAAAGTAGAACGCTGAAAAATTAAGTTCACGATAAAAGTCTGTTTTCTTTGGAAATTTCGTTCACCTCGTTTAGAAATAATTGACTGTATGAATAAACAAGCTCGAATGAGATTGTGAAATAACGCCAAGTGAGCGGACTATTTTGAGAATTGCTGTATTCAGACGAGATACTTGCAACGACTGAGTTCTTACTGTCGATGCAAAGTTGTGTCTGGTATAGTGCGAGGCGAATAAAAGTCGAGAATGAATTTTATGACGCGAGATTTGGCTCCGAGAGTTTAAGATACTAATTACATTTTATAACTTAAGGTTTGACTCTGAGACAAAAAGGGGTTTGGAGCCACATTATCTAACTCATAAAAGATCTGATTCTGACGAATGATTGATTTTAGTCGGTTTTGACTTTGAGAGGTAAAAGCGTAATAGAACCACATTATATGACTAAAGAAAGGTAAAGGGGTCTAGTTAAGAGTAAGACCGACTTTTTATGACTTGAGGATTGACTCCACCAGGAAAGAGATTTAATTATAATTACCAGAGAGCTATATTCTGTTACTCGAGGACTGGTTTATACAAGAGGCCAGGGAAAAGGGCTTAAGAGATATATGGCTACAATTAGTACGCGCGCTCTGACTGGCTGCTGAGCGGTAAAGATTTTCTTGTTATGACCAGGCAAAATGAAAATTTAAAAAGAATAATTTTTTTTGGATATAGACAAAAGTTGTCTCATTTTCAAAGAAAATGTTTTTTCTGTCACTTCTGGTCTCAATCGCATGTTCAGGTGTGTTTCGGTCAGTAATCATGATCTCGAATGAATCTCTTGCTCGCAAGCGGATATTGAAAAACCCTTCTGTTTTTTTCCAGTGCTAAGAAGGCCATATAACAAATACCTTATTAACCTCTTCCATTCGGTCATTCCAAGGAAATCTCAGAACTCGGCATTGAAGTATTGACCTCGCTATCGCTCGGTCAATACGTCACGACCTCGGTCCGAGATTCCCCTGTAGTGACCTCTCTCTAGGTCAATAAGTAGTATGTGTGATGAGCACGTTGTATGTGAAAGAAGACATGTCAGTCACATTACATGTACGGTTATGAAACTATGTTACCCCTCTAATAAAAATTAAAGTGCTTATAAAGTTTTCATCTTTGTATTCATTCTAACACTGAGATCATTTATGCAGTTAAACGGGAAATTAACAATATATACTTACATATATCGACAATGTATACATCGGTACTGTTTGTTTTACTATAAAATGTGGTTCTAACATTTTCATCTATGGATTATACCATGCAGTACAGCCATAATTTGGAAGGATATACAGTAAAAAGTCCTGTGTTAATTATGGCGGCTGTTTGCTTTATTATTTAGTTTGTTTCTAGCGTTTTTATTGGCTTTCTATGTAACCACCGGCTTCTGTTACCACGGCATCGTTCTAAAAGCCACTTAACAATACTTAAACCATGTCGGGTATTTTTACATAATTCGCCAAAATGGAAAGCGGCGTATTTGACCGTTAAAAGGTGCATTTTTACTGGCTTCAATTTTAAAGACCATAACGTATTCATTTCTTATCTAAGCTTATACAATTCTGACATATCAAACGTAAGTTATCAACGCAAATAACAATCAACAGATCGTAATGGATGTAAGGTTTAGATGTTTAAGGCATTTTTCGATACTAAAAACAGAAAGCTTTTGCGGTCAGTGATAAGCCGAGAGAAAACTGAATTCAGGTTAAAAATTATGTCGCTTTATATACCAACCTCGTTCCCAGGGCTTTTCCCTAGAAAGAAATAGGGCGGACGGGAAAAGACCCTGGCATCGGCTGGTCACGTGTACATCTTAAATATTCATTGAAAAACTAATGTATGAATTCCTGCGGTTAATTCTGCATTTTCATTGGTTGCTGGAATTTTCTCAAATTCTACTTGTCATAAAATATTTTTGATAAGGTTGCGAGAATATCTCCACGTGTCACAGCAAGTCTAGTGTTTCACATATTTTATGGAGCAGTCAATTCCAAAATAACATTTATATTCGACATTATGTCGAATATGAATTTTGCCGTCTTTACGGCGATGAATTCGAGAGCCGTCGCTTGATTCGTGTTTTTGGTAAAGTGAACTCACAACCAGCAGTAATTGGGGCAAATATTATAAAGAAACGTTGCCCGAGATTGCTTTGCAGCTATCACAGATGAAACAGCTACAACCTGTCAAATGTTGTGCGATAGATTTAGACAAAGATCTATCCTTGACGTGCGAACTCACTGCAAGCCGACAGAAACATTTCAGTACACGCATTTCGCTTCCTGCCATCAGGGGTCAGTAAAGGCTTCATCAAAGGCGAAGAATTTAGGCTGCTTCGAACTAAGTCTTCAACAAATACTTTTGAGATATAAAAAGCGCCTCCCATCATCTCGTACAAAAGAGAAAAATCGCTCAAGGACATACTCGTGACATCCAAATTCTAAAGGCAAAGAAACTACACTTGCGAACAGCGGGAGTCGTGTAGGCCTGTCACAACCTTTTTTTAAAAATCTGTAAACATAATCTGGATATCTCCTTTCAGTAGGTTCGCACTGGGATTTTTTAACGGTTCATCAGCCTTGCTTTCGTCTGAATGAAATAAGCTGTCGGTCGTTTCCGGCTCGTCTCAGAATAGCTGAAGAACATCGGCAGTGATTCCTCTATCCTGCAGCACTTTCAGTTGGTCCTCTATGATGGAGTTTAAAGGACAAAAATCTATCACAATATTCTTGTCCGCCTTGACTGGCAAAAAATCCGGTAGCAGCTGAAATAGGAGAGACTTACCGAAACCAGTGGGTAGAACGGCAACAACATCTTACCCTTTCAGCAAATATTAAAAACATCTCACTTGAAGTGGCTTCAAACAAAACGAAGGAAAGCTACAACGATTTAAGGCCGATCCAAGTCGTTAAAGCACAGATATTTCACGAGGCGTAGTTTCACGCTTCACCGCCATCTTCCTTTAGCTTTTTGAATATGCAAAGCGCCAATTTATTACACCCAGGATTTCAGGGTGTAAGATGAACACGTGACCAGCCGATGCCAGGGTCTTTTCCCGTCCGCCATTTTTCTTTCTAGGGAAAAGCCCTGGGAACGACGTTGTTTATATCCGAGTTCGCCAAAAATGTGCTTCGATTAGAATGGAATAAGTCGTAAAAACAAAAAGAAAAAAATTATTTTTATTGTCTTTAGTATTGGTTTCCTATCTCGCGATAAAACCGAAGCACTACTGAAAGGCTCTAATTCAACAAGTAAACCTTCTTTTCTTTCTGTTACGATTATTTTTTTATATTATAGATACTGATGAAATACCGGGATTTTTTCTTTCACTAAAAACTCATTTCTTCATCGCGCGCAGTGAAAATACTATTTTTATCTTTCACATGTGAGGATATTGGTGTCGCCATGGTTACTAACATGATTAGCCAGTTTACGAGAGAGCTTCCCGCTCAGGCACGCGGCCGGATCTTTTGAAATTTCACTAACAAGGTGGCTTCGAGGTGGGAGGACGGTACTTCGAGGTGCGGTGACTTTCTCGAAGAGCTGCGAAATTTTCACATCGAAGTTGCGTCTCGTGCTGAAAGTATCTCCCACTCGTTCGCTTCACTCACTCGTGAGAGATACTTTCAGCACTCGAATTGAAGATAAAATTGGTATTCCCGCGCGCCCATGTAATATCCTCTACATATACGTATTCTAGTTCAAGTGATTCGCTTAGTTCTGGTCGTTTCCTATAACCTTATCTATTTAAATCCTTCGTTTGTTTCCGTTGCTTACTTTTTATCGATGCCTCAATAGATTTTTCGATAGCGATTCGGTTTCATAAAACGAAACAACACATGAATGCGGACCTTAAGCGGGTTAGTTTTGAGAGGTCGAGATTGCGGATGTCCCTCTTGAAAAACAAAATTAACGACGAACTTATTAACCACTTCCGGGCTAGATTCTGGTCTTCTGATTCAAAAGACTTTTGACTTATTCAAATTAGAGGGAACGTGATTTTTTTGGAGGGCAAGTTTTAACAACTAATTCTTTTTTTTTTTCATGATCTCCTTAAACTTCTTTTGTCTGAGCTGTCTTTTTCAACAATTATTAAATTGGTTTTTACATCAATAAACGTCTAACATGGTCCTTATGCATGTTGTTAGATAATATAGTTAAGAACATTTGTATTTTGTATTTGTATTTGTATTTATTTGTTTGCCACACGATTACAATAATTACAAAGAAATGCCACAAAAATGTAGGAAGAAATGGCGAGGAGGCCTAAAAGAAACTATAGAGCTTATGTTAATTTGCGCGAATGGATTTTTCAAATTGATTCTTTTGTATCGCATTTCGTATCGCTACTGCGCAGGATTTCGTGCTAATAGCGCGTGCGCAAAGGATGGCAGAGTGAAATCTTTAAGGGGTCTATAAGCTGTACGGTTCAGTAGAGAAATTAGTGGCCATTTTTTTATTAAAGACTTAGAGCGGCAATATCTATTCTCTCCCACTCAGTTATCCAGTTATTCAATTCATTTTCGGGAAGTTTAAGAGAAAATCTGCTTACTAAAGAAAAATTTATCATTTAAAGAAAAATAACCACTCCGAATGTGAAAATTATGGAAAGGAATTCACGCATTTAAGAAAGATTTTTATCAATACGTTCTCGTACCATGTTTCCGAGTAGTAAGACACACGCGAAGTATTTAATATCTTTGATATCAATGCCTTATATGACGTTATATTTATTCATATGTAAGAAGAAAAACCCAGATAAGAAGAAATTGTGAGTGGTTTTCCATTGGCAAGCAACTGGGAATTAATGTCTGCAAGTTCAGTAATATATTGAAGACTTCTTCAGGCACCGCTTAGACAGTGTAACCAAAGTTGACGTTTTGCATGCATACACTAAATAGCCAGTAGTCTTACATTCTAGTAAAGAATCAGACGAGGTTTGAAATAATATGAACATGATGCATGTACAGACAGTGGCTCATTTATTAGGGTCGCGCTGTGGAGGGTATCATATTCAGTGAAGTTCACCCACAAAGCGTTTATTATTGTTTTAGAAGTGCAGCAATATCAATAGACCACAGAAGCACTTGACTTCTTAACTGGAAAATGGCTAAAATCAGCTCAGTCATAAAGTTCTAAATCATAACAGAACTGCGGGAAGCGGAAAATCGCAACTTATTTCATATCACCTGTCCATAACAGATTACTTGCAAAAGGGATCTCTATAAACATTTGCCTTCGTTTCTTTGGCAAGGCTTCTTTTAGAGTTCGGTTATCTCTACAGTGCAACGTGACACGAAAACACAAGTTATTCCGCGATATAATTCGGCAAACTAATGCAACAGAACGCATCTCAAAAAGCACGTATTTACGAACAACAAAAATAGTTTTGACACCAGCGTCAAGTTATAACCTTTCATTTCGAACACAAAGATGAAATAGTCACGGCGTGAAAATTTATTAATGATACTTGCCAGCTGGTAGTCTCAATCCCTAAAGCCTAGTTCTGACGAAAGGTTTTTGTCCGTTCATTAGTCTTTCATCTGCTACGCGTTCCTGTTTCTCCGGCGATTCTCAGTGCTGTCGCAATTAAGCGACTCATTTACACTATTAAACACAGACGCCTTTTCAAGCAAATTATCCCTGTCAACATTTACTTAAGAAATTGCCATCCAGTAAGGCCAATTAATGAACTTTTTTATTAAAATTCTCCCTGGTCTTAAGTACTCTTAAGTCGATAGCTCTGCCGCCGGTGAATTGTTTCTACAAGTCTTTAGAACGTCGATAGAATCCCCGGAGACAACGCTTCCCGACTCAAGGGCTTTCTTCAAATTCCTCATCCAACAGCTAGTGAGTAACAATTAATTTTAATTTCGTGCTCGTAGTTTAGCATCCATTCCAAGTTTTTGAGCGACGGAAAACAAGGCTTCAGTTGTCATTTAATAAACTTGAGGTTATCAGAAGAGTTGAAAAAATAAGGAACTTTTGAGATGATAAAAAGATGAAGTTTCACTTTTCTACACTTTGAGTAAAGACTAAGCCTAAATGCCCTTTCATTTATCATGCTACTGTGGTATTACTTAGTTTATCAACTCGCTTGAAGTGACCCCAATTTTTCGCCTTCAATGTCAGTTCCCCACAAACGCTGCACCAGCGTGTTTAAGCTCTATTTACAATTCAATTCAGGCAATTAGGTTTTGTCGCTCCCTTGCAAATGGCTTTTTCGCTTTCGATTTCGAGCGATGATTTTCAAGACATAATTGCAAAACAGCAATCCTGCTTGGGCGTAATTTTAATAGAAATTCCGTGTGACATTCAAAGCTGACAAGTTGACTTTTCTTTGACTTACTACAAATAAGCGTTTTTAGCCCTTTTTCAGAGCGAACGACGAAGGCTTAAGTCTCAAAAGTTCAGCTTCTCTCGTATCTTACGGTGCATGGTGCAAGTTACTTTGATCAACCA
Organism: Ricordea florida; assembly: GCA_949710005.1. NCBI lineage: Eukaryota > Metazoa > Cnidaria > Anthozoa > Corallimorpharia > Ricordeidae > Ricordea > Ricordea florida. Next base: position 16,279,121 of record OX453272.1, read on the forward strand.
TTTTTTGGGGTGCTTCAATTTGCCACCGACGCAGCACCAGTTTCTGTAGAAACTAACCCATATACTTTTACCTGATTTGTTTCTTATTCCATTGTTCCTTGGGTTCTGTACCATGAGGTGGTTTTAAAGTTTTTATGACTGCGAAAGAATTGACGAGAAGCACTGGAGATTGTCATTCAGTGTAAAACATCAGAATGCTGTCAAGGAAACAAGAGATGAGAATTAAAAAAAAAAAATACAAACTCAGTGATATTAAATCTCTCTAAGATTAAATCCTCAAAAGTAATATATAAGGAAGGTTTCGGCTTTAAACGAAGAAATTACGGGATCCCTAGGAAGTATAGGGAGTTGCCAGAAGTTTTGGGTTCTGGAAGCTGCTGATACTTACTGCTGAATCAAGACACAATAATCAGAATGCTAAGGCCTGTGGTGACATTTATCACAAAACAGTGTTGAGCGTAATATTCGAAAAGTTGTAGTCTTTGCTTTTTGCCACATTTACTGCAGTAAATCCATCCTTAAGGGATACGACGTGTTCACCGACGAATTACAGAGCATGTTGACGGGTTTACCGACAGTCTGTCGAGAAGATGACGGGTTTACAGACAATCTGCCGAGAAGCTGAGAGATGTGCTGTCAATCTGTCGAGACTTTTTGGAGACTTTTTATCAATAAGATTTCGAGACAGTCGACGGGCTTAACGGCAATCTAACGAGTTGAGGAGTTTACTCACAATGTACCGAGACAGTTGTAGAGTTTACCTACAATCTAACGAGACAGTTGAAGAGTTTACTGACGATCTCTCGCGCCAGTTGACGGGTTTACCACAGTCTACTTTCCGGGTCTACTTCCATGCATAAGCCCATAGATAGTATAGCCCAAATATATGCCTCGAAATTTCGTCCTTGATTTGCTTACAGTTATATTGTTTTCTAAGATCTAATAGTATAGCATAATAGAAGCCGAGGAATTTTCGCTTCGTATCTGACAATGTCGTCGTTGAGTTGAGGCCTTTGCTTTCTATCCGCGACTTCCAAACATTCATCAGCGTCTTAATAGTTTTGACTGTATTTTTATTTACTGTTTCTCGGCGAGCTTTTTGTATTTCCTCACCGCACATTTCCGGCAATCTTCGCCATTTTCAGTTGAAAACAAAAGCAAAAAGGTAATGTGTTCAGTGTTTTCATTGTAACCTTGTTATACCATCGAATTTTGCTGTTATTCCACTATTACGCGGAAATTGTGATACTATCATCCAATCAAATCTCCGAAATTTCTCGGCTTATATTATAAAAAAAGAAAAACGCTTGGCTATAAGATCATAGTACTCCGTATATTCAACTATTTGCAAACAACTATCAGAAAAACGTCATTAAGTTTGGAACTTGTTGCAGTCCAAGAAATATTTGGAAAGTTCCTTTCCCTAAGGAGATTCGTAAAAGGATTTAACCAAAGAAGTCTGTTTTTAACTCGTGAATGCGAAGCAATGAACGAGTTATAGCCGGGTGGGGAAGAAATTCCACTTTCGTCAATTGGTCCCTTGATTTGCTGTTAAGGTTATGGTAGTCCGCTGATCGGAAATGTGACCGCAGACTCGCAGAATTCCGGTATTACCGATTTCACACGGAGAAACGATGGAGAAATGTTGTTTTGTAGCCGAAGTTGTTCTAGAGCACCACTTCGGAAACGACGGGTTTTTTGTGGCGATGGTTTTTATTCTGGAGAGATCTGTTCAAATGTCCTTCATTTATAATCATAATTCAAGCAATGGCCAATTTCTTTCATTTATAAATACATATTGCGAGATCAAATGAAACTTTTTCTCCCATTACTATTGTTCAACCAGTGAATATGATGAGTGGATGCAGAAATATTTATATTGGACACATAGGTGAAACTCATTATGTTTGTACAGTAGAAAAACAAAGTTCTTTAGCAGTACATGTTGGTACGAAATGCACTCAAAGTTTAGTTGGAGACAAAGCAATTGACAAAAATGAAAAACACAGAGCTTTATACATGAAAGAATACATGAAAAAGAGAAGTGCTGTTCAAGAATACAAGAAAAGAGAGAACGAAGCTCTCTTGTTAAGAAGACACAAGAACAGCAACAATTCTCGAGAGAAAATGAATAGGGCTGCCAGGAAAAGAAAAAAGGTCAACCCAGAACATGTAAGGGAAATTGGCAAACAGTCTTTAAGAAAAGGGAATGCTGCATGAAAATCCAGAACAGACGAAAGAGATTCATTAAAAAATGTCGATAACTTCACGGGATTAAAATTTTCAGGTCAGCTTCAAGCCGCAAATATTTGGTTCTTGGCGTAAAAGACATCAAAGACAGCCTAATGGGAAAGTTAATCTAGAACTGTATTGCTTAACCTTGGGAGCCAGCGGAATTGTAAGTCTCGTTGGAAACATAACGATCATAAAGGAGCTTTCCGGGCCCGATAGATTACCCTTTCGATCGAGAAATCGGCTCCAGAACTCACTTCTTCATTTCAAAAGCCTTATGCTGTAGCGGCTTCTTTTTGCAAAACATGCTAGACATGCAAATTTTTTCCATTACTTTCCCGACGAACTTGCATTTGGTGAAATGTCACTTGTATTTACTAACAGTCTGCTTATGTGTCTACGAACAGCTTGAGGGCATTTCAGAGTTGAACGTTTGCCATCCCTACAGGACTCACTGCTGTGTTTTTCAAGAAGAAAGCAGATTGTAGTCTAGGTAAGTTGCTGCTTGCATCCGATGAAAGGACGCATTTTATCATTTACAGTATGAAAGTACTGAGACTTTGTTGACCTGGACTTCAAATGATACAATGCAGTTTGCATTGCATCTTTATACAATGACGAAAACCGTGCATAAGCGGTGCGACCACTGTTTGGAAAGATTTAATAACACTTCAACTCAGAAATGCAGCTTGCTTAATTGTTTCTTAATTTTTTTCAAAACGAACCCTCCTAATCTGCGTTGGATAGTACAATGCTCCCAATGAATGATAAATAGTTTATTCAGAAGTATGGCTAAAAAGACTTGATGAATTGTTTGTTGCAACCTCTGATGGAAGAAGTTTTATCAAATGTATTTTTAATGGCAATAAGCTTTATAACTGAAAGTTACGAATTCTTTTAAAATACTTGTGCTGATTTTTCCTAAAGCTCGATTGGAAAATAGCTCTACTGTTTGTTTTAGTTGTGTTGATATGTCTAAGGCAGATTTACAAACACCTTGCAGCACCTAGTACAAGCAGTGCTGAACATCTTGCGGTGAGAAGTCCTTTAAAAAAGCTTTCATCTCTTGTCTTTGTTCTCTCCAGCATATTCTTAATGTGAATTGTGCTATTCAATTGTATTTCGGACTAAGCTTATGCAAACTTTGGTCAACGAACCATGGAGTCAACTTTATAACCACCCCACTGAAACCATATGTGAAATATCCTGTCTGGGTGTCTCTGTCGTACTCGACAGAAGAATCTGAAACTAAGAACCATTTTGTGTATGACGTTCGACAGTAAGTGAGATGAAGGCGGCAAGATAACATGGATCCAAGCTTAATTATTCATAGCAAATTTCCAAGAAGCTGGACAGCTTTTTTGATATTTTACCTATCCGAATTTGGCAGGTGAACTGAATTAACTCTTAATTTCAAACAGAAAAGGGTAGTTCTTATTTTTTTTTTGTTAAACAAATAAGAACTATTTCTATTTATCTTTTATTTTAAACAAAATGTTCAACGTCTGCTAAGATTAGAGATCTGTTAAAATGGAACCCCAGAAGTAGGCAGTGCAATTATTACTTTGTGGACAAATTTAAAAAAAAAAGTATATAACAGTTCACACTCACTTTAAAGCCAGTTGTGAATAATTCGGCAAACAATTAGAAGTTTAAAGAATTGAAGAATTGAAATTGTTTTTTAGCTTATGGCTTTTCCCACTGTGATTAAAATATGCATGATTATATGCGAAGGTCTTTTGATTTGACGATTGAAAAACACTACTCTAAGAGTGCACGTGTATTATTTTTATACCCTTCCGTTAATTTGTTTTCTTGTATATCTACTCCCCAGGCAATATAAGAAAATATGTAATTTTTATTGGCCGAGAGACCACCATGTAAGACCCTTTAAAATGCTTAACAGACAAAAATGAAATCGAACGACCCGCCGTGCATGAAACCAACACTTCGTGGAGATCTCACTCAACGATTTTATTTGTTTCTTGTGCCTCTCATAATCTATTTTCGATCATGCCACCATACAATTTGAGAGCTTAAACGTGGAAAGTTAACACTTGGGGTTCGTTTGGTTTCGATTGGTTATGCTCGAGTTTTGAGGAGATTTAACCCGGTTGTGAACGTTTTAAAGTCAAACCAAAATACATAGGAAACAATCATTAGTCGAAGTTTGTTGCTATGTTGTAATGAAAAGAAAGGCATAAAGATGAAATTTCATATCATGCCATTGCCACTGCTCGTTGAATGATTTTTGATTTGTATCACAAAGGGAAGACAAGTAATTTTGGGCAGCTTTGTCATTTTGGTTGCCATAGAAACTTGAAATTTCACATGCGGTATTTCAAACTAAGCCGAACTACAGCTGCTGCTAGCCAATAAAACTGCAGAAATTTCTTCAATAACAGCAAAACAGAGGTGAGGTAAGTGTTGTTTAGTGTAAAAGATCGTTCGATAGTTCAGCTCTTCAGACTTGAGTTTTCTTCTATTGCTACTAATTTCACCGTTAAGGAATTGCATGAGGATTCTTCGGGTAAGATTTTTTTTTGGGATGTTGAAAGAGCCGTTATGGCAGTGGTCCATTGATTTCTAAGATGAGTGTCCCATTACTCTACTTCGGTTCTCAGAAGACCTTAGAGTGCACGACTATACTGTATTCAACGAGTTACACTGTTTACTCCTGCGACACTGTCTCAGCTGGGCAATAGACTTTTTCCACTTTGACGAGAGTGGATGAAACGCTCAAGTCAAGTCTTGCAAATGACAGCCATCGAGCCGGTGTATTTTCGCTAAAGAAACTCCTCAGTTGTTGAACATCAAAGGGAAGCTATCGTTAAGGCGATTTACAGCTATACTTTCATAGGTGTTTGATAAATAGTATAACTATGCAGAAATGTTCCACAGCTTTCCAGATGTCACACGACATGGTTCATCCACAGACTAAACAGTTGACGTTACATTGGTCAGTAAAACAAGCAGTACCACACACAGTATTGTTCAGTAGCTTTCTAAAGGATGGTCACACTGCATGGGTTGATCCACAGATGAAAAAGTTAGAACCACACTGTATAGTAAAACAAACAGTACCACAATACAATACTTCAAAGTAGCTCATTTTCCAAAGGTTGTTCACACGGCATGGTTTTATCCACAGGTAATTAAAAAGTTAGCATTACATAGATAAGTAAAGCAAGCACTGTCACAATTCTGAGCACTTTCCAAAGAATGATCCCACCGCATGGTTTGAATCACAGATGAAAAAGTTAGAGTAACACTGTATAGTAATACAAATATTACCACAGTACAGTACGGTTTGCTAGTTTTCAAAGAAAGCTTTTCAAAGAATCGTCACACTGCAGAACTTCACCACATAATAAGAACAGTACTGCCATTAGGGGCTTTCTCACGAGTGGTAATATAAAACATTTCCCGTGTTTGGCCAAATAGAGCAACGGGCAATTGACGAGACAGCCCGTGTCACGAGATAAACATTATCGCATTACAAGTAATATCGTAGTTTCCACGACGAATTGTCAGACTGCAAAGGGTTTCATCTAGAGATTATAAAAACGTCTTCAAATTGCATAATTATTAATAGTATTCATTTCTCCTCAGAGTTATCGGAAAAACCAATTACGCCAAAGGCAGAGACAGAATGGAGAGAGGCTTTTTATGTACTCTCTTCGTTTTTCTAAGAATCACTAATGTTTGCGGGGTCAATGCCTCCTCAAAAATCGACCTCTATATCGGCGGTTTTTTTGGAGTGAACATCAAAGATGGCGCCTGGAGCTCAGCGGCCTTGATTCCAGCGTTAGAAATGGCACTAGATCACGTAAACAACGACTCAATCGTATTGAACCATTACAACTTAAAATTCGAGTGGCGGGATTCCAAGGTAGGAACAAGGGGGTGACCTTCAAGAGTCTTGTTCAGGGGCGGATCCAGGGGGGTTGGATTGGGTGGCTAGCCACCCCCCACTAGAACATCCCAGAAAAAAAGAAATAAAAAAATAAAAACAAAACAATCTAATTCAAAACTATGCAAATATGCAATTTCGAAACGATGCTTGGTAGTGAAATTTGCTCGTTCGACGTAAACATGCATAATGACTATTGCAATGCTTTGGGGTAGCCGTTGTAAAAATTTAAACTTAAAATTCCCTTCGGTGGCCGGAAAAATCCTGGATCCGCCCCTGTTGTTACTGGGAGCGTAAACAGCTTAGATGTCTTGAATATTATGTTGATTAAACGTAGAAGCGGGGACTCCACGGCTATACCCATACGGAGTCCCAGACCATGCTAGTCATATAAAACTTTATTTTTTTCTCAAGCATCTGAGAGGGCCGGCATTCTAAAATCCTCGAATTTGATTGGCTAATCACGCGCACGTGACTGGTCCAGCTTTTTACGATATATACGACCCACGTGCCGGATTTTTTTCCGCGCTGTAGCAATTTCCTGTCTCTTTTCTTACCTTAAAGAGGAGACATCCAAAAAATAAGAAGAAATAAATAAGTTGTTTACCGGGCAAGGTCGGTCCGTATAGGAAAAAACCGTGCCCTTGGTCTTGAGCACGTCCCTCGGCCTTCGGCCTCGGGCTGTACTCAACAACTCGGGCACAGTTTTTTCCCTATACGGACCTTCCACCCGGTAAATAACATATATTTATTATATGGCTGGTTCCGTGAGCGGGCAAAATAAGGCGGATACTGAACTCTTATTGGCTACCCGATAGAACAAGATGTGCCTATATTTTCCGCTCGGTCGGTATTTCCCGCGAAAGAAAAAACAATGCAAAATGGCCATATAATGAATCCTTTATTGCCCACGCTTGTTCGACAAGATGACTGGAAATTGGTCTCGATCTTCTTTGCATTTTTATTTGCGCCTCGGTCAATAAAAACGCAATAAAGAACGGTGCCCATATGGAGACATCTTGACCTCACGCTTGGTCAATAACGCATATTTCTAAGACTGCACAATGTTATGAATGGAAGAAAAAGGAGGAAGAGATAGTCATATATTTTTTATCCATGAAATTCTTCTTACTGTATTAATATGACGACATTTTGTTTTACTTCATCAAGTAGTAATCACTGAATATGATGCCAGTTGTAATTAAACTCGCACAAAAGAGTTTTCTTTAGTCCGCAGTGCTTTTTTTTGTCAAACTTGTGGTGCGCTGCACCTATCGTTCAAGTGTTATGTGACACTGATAAGTATATACGCAATAGAACACTGAGGTCGACGTAGAAGTGTCAAGTGCTCACAAGAGAATTTTAGAAGCATCAACAAACATTGTTATATACCTAGACTTTCACTCAACAAAACGAGCACTGTGATTGGTTGATTCTTAGTCACGTGCCCCCGATCAAATTTAAATATATCCCGACCGGGATACAATTGCTCAGTTGTTGCCCGCGTGCCAGTTGTGCCGTCTTTGTTTGTTTGTTTTTGCTATATTTTGTTTAAGGGGAAGTCTAAATATATAACAAAGCACTTAATGTATGGTCCCGAGGGAAACTAGTTAGTCTTCTTTCCCTCGAGTTCTGATGTTTCCCTCGACTTCGTCTCGGGAAACATCAGGACTCTCGGGAAAACAAAACTGTTTCCCTCGGGACCATACATTAAGTGTATAATGTACAAATGGAAATACTCTATGTACGATGTACTATCATTTGGTGCACGAGGTGAAAGGTCCAGAGGAGAAAAATCATACACTATAATATGTTAGGAAAGATAAATGTTTCTATTCTTAACCGTTTTATCTTTAAGTCTTTTGGTAAGGAAACCTCGTAATTAAAATATTTAGCTTAATGTCACGTGCGCTTAGGCTGAATGGAGTCATATTGGGGTCGGTATCGAAGCCATGGTGCTAACGTTCGTGTGCGATTATGCTGATTGCAGTGTGAAAGCGGTGCTGGTATAAGAGCCATGCTGGACTTAATCGAAACGGAACCACATAAAGTCGTTTTCCTTGGTCCCGGATGCTCAGTAGCAACCACTCCCGTAGCGGAAGCTGCGCCGTATTGGCAAGCAGTACAGGTAGGTCCGCTCTTAGGCCCATAAGCCTGAGCATCTCGACAAATAGGAGAAAAGACTCGAATTCGAACATATGTCAACGCGCTGGAGGAAAGAGATGTTTGTCCTATGAACGGTAGCCGGTCGTTTCGCCTACAAGTCGTTTCGCCTACACTTGAGTCGATTGGCCTACACGTTCTGAGACGTTTCGCCTACACTCAAGTCGATTCGCCTACAACCCAATACCCTAGAAAAGTAAATTAGTATAGGAGAATTATCACTTTTAGCGACTACAGTTTTACTCGCCTCATAGTTTGTTCGCCTATCTGAATGCAAATTCCGATCTTTGTGTGTTACATGTGATTTGTTTTCGTTGTCAAGGGAACCCATTTGAGCCCAGTTTCGAAACACGACACGATACAAGAAACAGTAAACTCGATGCGAGAAATCGTCCTGTCGAGTAAAGGAACTTATCGAAAATTTCTCGCATCAAGTTTAGAATGTATGGGACAGGTGAAGTAGTTTTGCCATAAAGCTTACTTTTCTTTCAGTACTCAACAGTTCTGATCTTTGCACATAAGAAAATACAACTTTTTATTTTCAGCACTCATTAAACCTATAAACAGGGGCACCCAACGACCAAAATTTTCCAAATACCTCAGAAGTGCCTTAAATGGAATTTTCTATGCTTTAGAAGCCCGTTTCATTAATTTGGAGCTGCCCTAAAAACTATCTATCTGTTCGGATTTCTTAGGGGAACTGTGTTCGTCTCGAAAATCCTAGGCGGCCTTTTTGGCTCATCCGAAAGTTTTAGCTACCTTTATAGGTCTGTTCGAAAAATGAAGAACTCGTGCTAGCATTGCTGTCGTTAGAAATTTTTAGGAGACCTTTTTGTAAAAGCTTGCGTCTATGAAGAGATTCCGAAAATTTTAGGCAAACCGTAACGCGCATCCGAAGATTGCAGGGGAGTAACTTTTTTATTCGAAAGTATTAGGGGAAGAAATCACACGCTACTGAACAGAGACAAAGAAGCCGACATTACCGTCGACCATATCTTCCATAACTTAGAAAAATAAAGCATTCAGATCACTTAGATCAGTTAGATGTAAGGTGAATGTTTATTATTATTACCTATACATGTTTGAAACCGATAAAATTTCCAGTTTTTAATTTGATCGCGGAAAAGCGTTTTAAACAAGGAGAAAACTAATCTAGTATAAACATATCCAGCTTATCCATAAGCGTTAAGGCCATCCTATTTTTTTTCTCCGTTCAGCGTCGTCCGACCGACCCAAATTTTTGGCATTTAAAAAAAAGTAACTCAGTACGTAGTTGGACCATTTTTCACTTGAAATAATTCTTATGACTTTTTTTTTTAACTTTCTTTTTTTTCAATCCGACCGACCGACCCAATATCAGAAAACGCATTCGACGCTAAACGAAAAAAAAAAAAAATATGAGGATGACCTAAGTTTGATCGCGTCGGAATGGTCGGTCAACAGCATAAAGACTGTGAGAATTAAGCTTACCAGGTCGTTCAAGTCAGTACGAGAGTACAACGTTAAACAAAGACGTTCTGATTTGGTGAATTTGGACTGCCTTCTCAGATAAATCTTGCTTCGATTTTCTGCACCCATGCGTTATACATCCCTAACTTGCGGACGACGTCCAAAAATTGCGAGTTGTAACTCGAACGAAAATTCTAGGGTAACTTTCTGTTGACTATCTATTTACGAAAAGTCTTGGACAACGTTTTCTCGACCACCTAAATTACGCAAATTCTAGGGCAATTTTTTTTCTTCCGAAAATCAAGACAACGTGTTCTTTCCCTTGAGGAGAAATTTTCCGAAAAATTTAGGCGACCTTACATTCGAACAGATATTTTACCGAAATCATTCGTTGGGTGCCCCTGTATAAACCTACTTATTGACAACAGTTCTGATCTTTGCACTTAAGAAAATACAACTTTTAGTTCCGTTACAATTCTAAACTTGTTGTGAATCCCTACTCCCTGCGCTGAGCGAATGCTTTGCATGGTCCATTGAGATGAGCGCATTGCCTAAGTAGTTGATTTGCATTTTTTCTCTGATTAGAGAAATCATCCCAAATTTGAAAGATTTTAGCTCTATTTAACGAAGTCCTCTGTATGATATTCTATAACCCGGCCAAAGTTACAGTGTCAATGGCACATGAACCACAATCTGCGACGTCCCTCCTCTGTGTTGCAACATTTTTAAAGCGCTACTCTAAAAGTGTCATTCTTTGAAAACAAAAGCTGCATGTCTGCTCAAAAATTAAAATAATTGCTACTGAATACTACCATGCTTGTGGTGACAAAAATTGCGTTGAATTGCGTGACATCAGTCCCCTGTGTTACAAATCAATCATTAACTATGACCTCGATATAACGAACATTTTGGTTGTTTTCGTTATATCGAGGTTTTCGATATAAAGAACCCTCGATTTAACGAACAAATTTGTCCGGTCCCCAGCGACTTCATTAAATCGAGCTTCCACTGTAACTGTTTCTTGTATCGTGTCGTGTTTCGAAACTGCGCTCAAGTGGGTTCCCTTGACAACGAAAACAAATCACATGTAACACACAAAGATCGGAATTTGCATTCAGATAGGCGAACAAACTATGAGGCGAGTAAAACTGTAGTCGCTAAAAGTGATAATTCTCCTATACTAATTTACTTTTCTAGGGTATTGGGCTGTAGGCGAATCGACTTGAGTGTAGGCGAAACGTCTCAGAACGTGTAGGCCAATCGACTCAAGTGTAGGCGAAACGACTTGTAGGCGAAACGACTTGTAGGCGAAACGACCGACATTCCTATGAACCTAGCTCAATGGCCTTGCCTCCACGAGTCACCAATAGCTCAGTGGTAGAGCGCTCAAACTAGTTGCCGTTTTTCCGGGTTCGGCCTGTGACAGTACCGAAAAATACATTTTTCACAAATTCACCACGATCTGTATTTATTGTCTTCATTATTACATGACATATCCTTTCACTTTAACATCGAAATTTTAGCAATATGCAGGATGTTTGTTCCATGGGCCTAGTTTAATGACCGTGTCGAGTTCTTCGAGTCTCATACCGAGCTCAGTGATAGAGCGTCCGAGCAATTGATCGGTTCAACTATTATAGAAATCGGATTTCCCTTTTCTTTAACTTGCCTGTAACATTCCTAAAAACAAATTTGTTCCTTATTCGCCTAAAGCAAAATATAAAATTTTTGTTTGTGAGATAACAGATGATCGAGGGCTTATGCAAAAGTTATCATCGTGCGTTTCAGTTAGTTTTTTCATCTTGTTCTCTAAGAAGGGGACGTGATGGTTTGCGGTAAAGCGGTTTTGCGTAATTTTTGGTGCGGTTCTACGGTTATTTCTACTTTAAAGTAAGGTATTTCAAGATTAAGTGGTTTGCGGTGGTTTGAAAATGTAGGTCGCCTTAAAGTACAGTTTTATTTTGTGATTGCGGTGCTTTTAATTTTGTCCCTGCAGTTTCAATTTGTGGTACTTGGACCTCCCTTGCATCCTACTCCTCTAAAAACCTTACCTACAATATGATCAAATTCATTTTTTGTCTTACCAGAAGCCCATCAATGGTCTCACTTGGTCTAATATGTGTATTGAAAGACTTAAGATTACGTACCTCAGCTTTTTCATATATTTGATTTGTCTTTCTTCGCTTCTGATGTAATTTTTCTTCCTCCATTTTTTTATTTTCCTCTTGTTTCTTTTTATATTTGTTTTGTAATACATAATATCTGTTGTAATCTTTTATTTGATTAAGTAGGCGTGCCATGATTAGCCTTTTGGGTAACTGCATGCCAAGAATTTTCACTAAACCGTTGTAAGAAGAATCTAATACTGATCTAGCAATTAATATAAAGTGTACATAAGGTTAGAGCTATTTGTACATTGAATTGCATTGTATGTCAAAGAAAAAAAAAGTGATTTCAGCTACATATGCAACTGTACGTTATAAACGTTGAACGAGAAGCGAAAGAATTTCGACCGAACCGAAACTCCGAAGAAAGAGAAAATTTGAAAGAAAATTTTGCCTGGACCCCATTTAAGTCACTTTTTGTGAATAACATTTCCTACCGTTTTCAGATTGGATACAGCACATCATCGCCCCTGTTTTCGGACAAGGAGAAATTCCCTCTTTACTTCAGAACCAGCACTTCAGAGACAATGGAGAACCCGAGTAGACTGCAGCTACTTAAGCACTTCAACTGGAACAAAGTTGCACTCATCGTTCAAAATCTGGACATCTACGTGTTGGTAAGATTGTACGTATTCAAACAGACGTCATCAAATGTCGTGGACATTTGAACTGATCCAAACTAAGGGTAATTAAATATGTGTTATTTACCAAGCATCCGGTCAAAATTACTGCATATTGACCTCGTTCTTTTTGCGTTTTTATTGACCGAGATGTAGCCGAGTCGTTTGACCTAAGTTAACAAAATAAATCTTGGATATAATTTAAGAGTGTTTTTTGGAGTGCATCTGAGTGCTAAGAGACCAAATAGTATTTATGGCTGTAAGAAGTACCATAAGACAGTCTAAGATTTTGAGGCTAATTCCATGGCTACCACGTTTCTCTGCTCAGACTAAAGAGGAGCTTGTCCCAATGTTAGAGGAATCTAACATTACCATAATCGCAGCGGAAAGTTTCAAGAACGATCCGTCTTCATCCATCAAGTATTTACTAAAGGTAAAGTTCAACATACCCAAAAAGGCCAAGGTGCTCTTTAGAAAACGTATTATTTCATACGACCAGAATCCACGAAACTTGAAACGCGCAACACGCGTTCTCAGCTTGTACAGGTTCAATATTTTCAGCGTACCATGGTTGGAAACTGCTTTCTCCAGTGTTTGAGCGTGTTGGCACTGTCCCTCTTCCACGGTGCGTCGCAAGCAATTTGGTTTGAGCAGAGGCGGATGTTCCCGAGTAAGTAAGTCACACTACTGAAGCCACTTTGATTAGTTAATTAGATTTCTGTTGCTTTCCAAGTATGGTACTTGGTAGATTGAATGTCGACAAGCTGTGGTTTAAGAGATCCTGGGTACTTACACGTTTCAAGTCTTGTGGGTTTCTGATACGACGTTTAAATGCCGCATCCTTTCTTTTGATTTTTTTTTGTGTTCTTTATTTAGGTGTGTTATACGTTACGGGACGAGCTGTTAGAGTTGCATGCTGCCTCTGAATTTTAAATTAGTTACAAAAGCGAAACATTGTTAGGTACCTTCATGTTGCTAAGCAACCTAGTCTGACTCCAAAGTCGGTCCACTTTTGAAAATTAGCTCAAAACATGGTAAAAAAGGACCAGTGGTAATTGCTACCTTTAATTCCGCTATTGCTGGGCCTCCGCCCACTTGAAAGGTTTCTAGCTGTAGTTTCACATGCCAAGAAGCCCTCCTGCTTTATCTGTATCTGTTTACCTACAGGAGAGAGATGCAAGGATAATAATTGGACTCATGTACGAGGACATGTTCAGAAAGGCTATGTGCACGGTGAGTTTTATAGTGTTCAGGCTTATTTCGGTAGTTTGCAATAAGGTGTGCAATACTGACATCAATCACTTGAAAGAAAAGAACATCACTTCGAAAGTTATGTATGTTTATTTAATGAAATGTAAATTAGGTCAAACTAGAGACGCCTTACGCATGTGCCACGACATCAGAGCACGTGGCTTTTGTGTGTGAAATCGTTGTACCCTGCGACATCTGCCTAATGAAAGGAGCAAATCGCCAAATCGACAGAAGGAAAAGACACATCTGTTTTAAAGAAGTGCTCAGCCGATCCAAAAATGCTACATTTGAGTAACATCTCTATTTGGTTCTTTGCTTATGACACTGCTGATGCGTCGCTCCTGACTTTTTGTTCGCGTTTGTTTTACCCTCACATTCATTATTGGATAAATTCTATTCAGTTTCTCTCCAAGTTTGTGATTATACTATACTAACTGTTAACTCCCAAAGTCAAACTTCGAGTCCTTCAAGGAACTTCTAACTGATTTTACTTCTAACAATTCCAAAGTTAAACCCTGAGTCGCAGTCTGTAGCTCAAACATCTAACGCTTCAACGACAAGAACCAAACCTTTAGTTATACAATGTGGCCTAATTTTGGTAAGAATTCCGCACAGGTCCCTACTTCATTATGCATTCTGTAACTATACTATTTCGTTCTTCGAACACAAGAAATATTTGCACGTGCATTACACCAGACAAGACAGCTTCAGCATGCATAATGAAGTAGGGACCTGTGTGGAAATCTTACCCTAATTTTAAGCATTTCACACAAACCTTGTGTTATACATGGTGCCTCTGACTCTTAACCCTTTCACTTGCAAAGTCAAGCCTTGCGTCACACAGTGTGCTTATAAAGTTTAACTCTTTTACCCCTGCAGTTAAACGTTGAGTCATAAAATGTGGTGTCCACTAGAAAAAAAAAATCTGAAGAACATTCCACCTTCACCTACAAACACCAAGATGGTAGATCGTTAATTTATGCCTCGGACTTCTCGCATTTGTGCTTGCATAATAGATAGCATAATTTTGTCTTTCATTTTGTCTGTTTTTCTCTCTCGCTTGGCTTACATCGTTTTTGTTAGTTGTAGTCAATAGTCATAGAACTTGTTTAAAAAACTTCGGAGAAATATACTGTCATGTGGTACTGATGTCCTCGTCTTTCTTTACTAGATTTTAACCTTCGATCTTACATATCGCTCCTACGCAGCTATAACTCTTTCCCTCGCGGAACAGGAATTCAACGTATACTTCATACAACATAGTTGCAGTGCGGACACTCGAACCGTGAACGCGGGAGCCTTTTTCAAGCCAATAAAAGGTTAGCTCGGTTTGAAATCTCGGACATTTTTTTGAAATTTTTCTGACGTTATTCGAATTTTTTTGATAGCCGGTTTTGGAAGGTCTACAGAACGCCTTGGCATGAAGACAACCTAAAAAAACAGTTCTAGAGCAGACATGAAGCACTATGAAAAGCTTCCGGCCAAACGGATCCAACATCATCCAACATTGTTGAAACCAACATTGTTGAAACCAACATTGTTGGACGATGTTGCTCAGTGTTGGACGAGGAGGCCAAACGAATGCAACATGTTGCCTTTCAACACTTGGACTCGAGTGGTCTGGGTCCAAAATTTACCCAGAATCTTTAGAAAACAAACGTGCGCCATATTGGTTTTCCCAAAAAATTGCGCGCGATCAATCGACTGTGAAGAGGTGTTTAGCTTCTCTTGCTCTGCTTGAAATGTTGGAAGAGGAGGATAATAGAGTCACTAGAATAGGAAAGACTAGACACTGGATAAAGCGAAGGGGAGAAAAGGGATATTTTAACAATATAGTGGGAGAGTTAATGATTGAGGACATGGTCTCTCTCCCAGTAGTTCGATAAGTCTGTCTGCCTCCGCGTCAGACCATCTTCTTGATTTCCCAGTTCTCGCGTTTTCAATAGCTGCTTTGCCCTTTCTTTTTCTGTTTGCGGAGAGATCGCTAGCCCTTTTTTCGTAGAGTGATTGAAAACTTTCTTCGTTCGCCATACCGTATCTCAACATCCACGCGGCAACGCATGAAGCAAGTATAAACAGTGAATCATGGCCTTGGAAACAGATACCAGCAAAGTCAGCTTAGCGGGCATGCGTGTTTTCAACATTGTTGAACACGGTGGCCGAACAAATGCAACATTTTTGTTCACACTTAAGGACAAAAGGAATGTTGGATGATGTTGAAGACGATGTTTGATGGAAATCAAACTTCGTTCAATATCATCCAACATCATGCAACATCGTGCAACATGGTGGCCAAACGAGTGCAACATGTTTGAATCAACAATGTTGGATGATGTTGCATCAACATGTTGGTTCCGTTTGGCCGGGCCTTAAAGGCCGTGTAAAATCTGTGACGGCCGTGGTGTCGTACTACATGTCTTATTGCGGGCATGACGGTTTATGATTAGTTGTCCGTAACGAAGGAGGTAAAATTGACAATGGCATTTGCACGTGCTGAATGTGAGAATGTGTTGGGAAGAGAAATATTCAAGTCAATCGCTGGGTGGATTTTATAGTAACGGGAAAGCCTTACCTCAAATCACCCGACAGAGAATACTCGACCTTCACCACCAGGGAAAGGCACAGAGGGAAATAAAGCGGAGGATGTCCGCGTTTATAGCTTTGGTTTTGCCAACAAAGTTTTCATGCAATATGGCGGACAGAATAATGCGTCTTTACCGCATCTACGGAAAACTCCCGCTCGGGTCAAGCTATCAGTAAATATAACCTGTGAATAAAATATTTCTGTTGCGTTGAGCACGACAGTTCTATTTATTTGATTCGAAGCGCCTACAAGTATTCATAGACCTTTCAAAACCGGCTTTTAAAAAATTCGAATAATGTCAGAAAAATGTCAAAATAATGCCCGAGACTTCAAACCCAGCCAACCCCTCATTGGCCGCTTTCAAAAGAATGTAGAAAAAAATGTCTGAAAAAGGCTCTCGCGTTTACGGTTAGTGTGTCCGCACTGTGAAACCCTGATTCATCCAGTCAGGTTCTAACATCTCATACGATTTGGTTAAAACTTATTAGCTACTAATAGATGCCATAATATTATACTTTCCAGGCATACAAAGAGAATGTCTACGGCAGTAAGTACGTATGGATAATTGTCGGCTGGTACAATGATGACTGGTGGAACAAACATGATGTCGACTGTGAAGGAGAACATCTGTTAGAAGCCGCCGAGAATCTCATAGAAACTCTTCCACTTCCCCTCAGCATGTCACGTGAACCCACAATATCACAAAGGGTACACCTGTGCTAACGCACCTTTAAATAAACCTGGTCGCACTTTGTAATACCTCTAGCAATCTGTAATAAGTCTGTCGCACTTTTTAATGCGTGCAGGGGTCAACATTCATGCAAACTATTATATCTTATGACCAATGATAACAAAATTATGCAAGTCACCTGACTGAAGACGTCATCGTCTTTTAGGATGAGATGTCAGACTTTACTTGTGACAGAAGACCTGTTAGCGTCATAAATTAACAAGTTAAATCCCGTTTCGAAGAGTTTATTACAAGGTGCGTCGAGGTTGCCACAGCTTATTACAAAGTGCGGTTGACAGTTAAAAATTACCACAGCTCTTTTATTGCAAAAAGCGACGGTACATGCGACAAGAGTAGTGTGAAAATGCCGGTCCTAGGACAATCGAAAATTTGAAATGAAGGTAAAAAGTTAATTTTCCAGCTACTCCAAGACCACTGCCAAGGCTAATCCATCAAAATCCGAGAAAATCAGCGAAAATCGGAGAAAATCAGCGGAAATCAACAATTGATCTTGGCTGATTTCCGCTGATTTTCGCCGATTTTCGCTGATTTTCTCGGATTTTGATGGATTAGCCTTGGCAGTGGTCTTGGAGCAGCTGGAAAAATCATTTTTTTACCTTGATTTTAATTTTTCCGATTGTCATAGGACCGGCATGTTCACACTACTCCAAGACTCTCACACTCGAAGACAAGGGGATTCAGATACCTAGGATGAGAAAAAATTCGGATTTGCGCGTCTCAAAAGCCCGGAAAATATTCGGATCGGAATGCGGCCAAGTGTTTTGCTCTGTAGTTTGGGAACAAGGACGTTTCTGCTAATCAAAACTTGATACGGGTGGGAGGAGGGGGGGGGGGAATGTTTTCTCCCTTTATAACATGTTAAACACCTTTACTGTAGAACTAAAGAACTTTTCTTTTTTGTATAGAACTGGTGTTGACATCTTAACAGTTGGCTTTTCGGGGCCTCTAAAAAGTTGGAATAGGCAAACTTTTCTACAATAGTGGAAGGCCTTGAGAATGCGTGCTTTCCGGATTGGTACACTTTTCATATAAAAATCTGGTTTTCATTTGACTGCATAAGATTTAATTTTTGGATGTTCCATTTTGTCCATTAGGCAGAATTTTTGGTTCACCTTTGGCACAAACATTTGAACTTATCACAGCCATCTCGGGCGGCTGACAAAACTAAGAAAAAGATAATCGAAACCTTTTTTTTTGAAACCTTTGTTTTGTTTGTTGATTAATTGACGATTAGGAATAGCAATGTCACTCCAGACTGTCTCTCTCCAAACAGGTGTATAAATGGGTACCAGCGATGCGATAGGGTAGCTCTGTGATAGCCTAGAATGCCATTAAGCCGGACATCTGTAGGTATCGGATGCTTTGAAAACTGGCAAGCATGGTATATTCCCTTGCTCCTACAGTGGCTTTAAAATTGCTTTCTGGAATTTTTGAACGCAAGCCACGTGTTTCCTTTTGCTTCTTATTCCAGACTGCTCAGGAACTGAAATCAGAGTTCTTAGATCGAATTCGTCCTCTTAATCTCACCTACAACTTGTACACTGCCTTTATGTACGATGCGGCCTGGGCCATAGCACTCATGCTCAACGAATCAATTGCACCTCTTCAATCTGTGAACAGAACGCTGGAAACCATGACATACCGTGATGCAGTTGCAGCTCAGATCATGAGTGAAATCCTGCGTCGTACGGATTTTTTTGGAATGTCGGTAAGCGTAAAATATTTCTCAACATTTAAGAAGCGATTAAATCCATGATAAAGGCCAAATCAATTAAATCAAATGCTGTCGAGGGCAATTTGGAGCTAACTAAGTACTAAGACTAAAAATACTTCAGAAGCCCAACCACTCATCCAATAGCGCCTTTCTGGCTTTTGGTGGGCGGAAACAAGCCCTGACGTCGGTCGGTCACGTGAGGACTAAACGCCCACAAATAGTGGGTGCAATGAATTAACATCCGTTTGGATTTTCAGGATGGCGCATCTCCATTAATCGAGTCAGCCAGAGTAATGAACAACGGCGATTTTCAGCCATTATGTCTAAAACGCCTTCCGGTCAAGTGTTTTAAGTTCATCTTCAAAGGCTACGATGTTATGGGCGTTCTGCCCTCTGGATTTGGAAAATCACTGCTTTTTTACCTTCTACCAACGTTTCTTCCTGTCAAGACTAGAAATGATAATGTTACTGTGGTCTGTTCACTCAACTCGATAATAGAGGATCAGTTAAAAGCTTAAAGGATAGGGGAATATCCACAGACGTACCGCAACTTGCTGGCTATATGAGCTAACCAGCTGAGATTTTATTTAGAGAACAAAGTTAAAATCATAGCGATGAAGACGTGGAAGTTCTAAAGCTTCAGAATCATCTGGAATGATATGGTAAATGGAGAGATATCGCTTTACTGGCTCATCCAGAGGTCCTTTTGACTAATGAAGGACGATCACCCAAAGCCAGAAAAACGGTCTGTGATCGAGGTTGTCCGAGCCCGCAGTGCGATTTGTTTCATTGAAGAATTTACGAGTATTTATTTATTCCAAACTCCATTCTAAATCTTTCGATTACCTGTTGATAAAGTACATTGAAAGGATGTGTTTCTTCTGAAGTTTATCGGATATTAAAAATTGATGTGCCTAATCCAGATATAATCTTTATTAACAATGTTCAATTCTTTGCAGGGCCATGTGACATTTGACAAAAATGGAAATCGAGAAAGTGTGGTTCAAATAACCCAGAATATACGTAAGGATTCTGAGAAATTTAAGGATATCGATCTCGCCATTACAACATTTATAGGGGAAAAAGCGATACGTTTACATTAAGTTTTATTTCCTCCACCGGTTGGTGAGTTTATTCTAAAGTCTTTTGTACTAAACTAGCGTTCTGTTAATTTTCTTTTTACTTTCGATGTTTTAGGTGGTAAACGAAAAGTTATGGCGATGTTTGATGTGCGAGATGGAAGGCTGAATCTCAATAATGAGAGCTTTGAGTGGGAAGGTGAGAAGTAGTGGGGAAAGAGTCAAATGAATACCACCTCCTCATCAATCGCTACCAACATATGAAGCTAATAGGTAACAACACACAACCAGCTCGTGGCATATTGGGATGGGTGGGTGGGTGGCCCCTCCCCTCCCCCACTTAGCGCTCACCTCGGAGCGCGACCACTTCTCACCAAGACGTAGTACTTATGACGGGAATAGGTATCAACTGGAGGACGAATGGTGTTAGGGGGAGCAGGGTAGGCGACCGAAGCGAGCAGGGTAGGGGTGCGCATAGGTATCAATCTCGTGGCACAGCGAGCGAAGCGAGCCCTCACGTATCGCGCCAAGTGGTACAAGTATTGGACCATTTGGACGGATATGACCTATGGAACATTATAAATGTTGGGATATATATAGGCTATGACGGGAAACAGCAGTAAGTAGGACATTGGGATTTCCTTGAGTGGTACTTTGAGGACACTATGTATGATTGCCACGATTGGTATTGGCACGGGTGTCCCAAGTGTTACCGGGATCGTGAGAAGATCATTGACCGCGACGACGTGAGGGGCGAGCAGAGGTATGAGGCTACCGTGTCATCGAGAAGTGGGCTTACGACGATGTGAGAGTGAACATTCCATTGCCGTCTCGAACTCGCAACTACCTGCACGCAATTCTATGCGACTTCGACGCGTACGGGGACACAAATGCCACACGAACTTCAGATTATGCGCTATTGCATGGCCCCACTGCCTTTTACTCCATGAGATCGCGTCAAGCGACTTCACCATCTTGCGATCCGCCCTATGTTTGAAGGCATTTTTGTCCTCACTGTAATCGAAGTCATGTTGCATGGTTACTGGGTCAGAAGGGCCTCTCGGTTGCTGATATATCTCGATGATCTCCCAAGTTTCGGGGTCGTACTTCAATTGCTGATCGAGGGTCAGATCTATCAGTCCTATACCGCTTGTTTGGCCTGACCTTTGGAGATAGCTGGTCGAGCAACTCGCGCCCCATATTTGCGACCACATGCCAGGCTTTTCTCATACCATAGTTGATTGCTTTCTTCTGTAGCACAGAATCCCTCATAGTCTCGGAGGCGTAGTACCTACAAGCCTCGACGGTTTTCTTGGCAAAGAACGGAACACCCTTGCTTATGAACAGCTCGGTCGCAGAGTTAACTGCGTCGCCGAGGAATCCACCGCCCTCTGCGTGAGACAGCACACTCAGTTTCCCGACTCTGACGAGAAGAACCGTGATTTTGTGATACCACATGCAGTACATTGGGTTTCGAGCATCTTGCGACCATTCTACGTGGTCGCAGTCCTCTCGATGCCTTCCACATTCGGGGTCACGCGTCTGTCTTATACCATGGCTATACTAGGAGATATATATCTCCTGGAAATAATTTTTTCACGAGGGCCTCATTCCTGCGTACATCCTTACAAGTGCCACAGGTAGTCGACGGGAACATAGCGAGGATGTCATGGAAGCTCGTGCCAAGGGTCCTCTCGTTCAGGAAAAGGAGGCAGTAGTACCCTCTCTTAACACTCTTGATATACTATAGTTGGTTGTCGTTGCGGAGGAAGCGTGCTTTCCCTAGCCTCGTCAGGTCCAATTTCCACTTCATCGGGGGTGGCATGCCAAAGGAGTCAAAGTACTCACAGTCAGCATTCCAAAGTCGTCCATGATGATGATGCAGAGCAAGTGGTTGCAGGGTCTTATCTCCTCGGAGAAGAATGTCCCTTTGATGGAGACCTTGATGTACTCATATCAATGTAGCAGTTCAATGTTGAAGAGCGGGACGTCTCAGAACCTAGCGTATTTTTTTTAAGTGTTGCCCCCTGCCCCATCTTGACGGCGCTGATCGAGGTGGTGCTAATGCTGAGCCTCGTGACCGCTTGCTCACATTTATACCTTTCCCGAACACCTTCTTTCTCAAGTCAATAGCGAGAGGCACACCTATACTCGCAAGCATACCAAGGAAGCCACAATACTAGTTGCTGCGTTGCAGTGGTATTCTCTGCTCTACCAGGTAGTTCGTTATAGCTTTCTTCTGCTGGGGCGACATCGTCTGGGCAAGATTTTAGAGCTCAACCTCCCTTGGGTCAAAACCATTACCGAAGATCTTCCTGAGAGCTTTTTCAGCGCCGAAGCTAAACCCTGCGATGGCCAAGGCCTTAGCCGTAGCTTTGGCAGCTGGTCTGATTAAGGGGCGGGCCAGGCTAACCAATGTTGAGCGGTCCTCTCGATCTGAGTCTATTTATCACAACCCCACTTCTCCCTTTTTTGGCTTTCCTAACCTTGTTGACTTGGGTTGTGGTGAGAAGCAGTTCATCGCCATGCCCGATCTCCTCAGCGGCCACTTTCTAGGCGACGGGGGACCTTGCCCTGTAGACCGTTAGCAATTTCTGTTTCTGGTGTCGACATCCCTCAATATTTCGCAACAGTCAATAAAGGATCTTGGGAGCCATACACCTAAATATACAAGGAGTATCATACACATGCATAAATGGAGTACAACAGTGCCTATTTACCTCGTGATGGATTTGCATTGCGACGGTGAGGGCGACGGTGCTCTCCCAAAGGCGCAAGGTCATTTGCTTATTTTTCGTGTCAAAGCGATTTCGAGCCGTCCCCCTATGATATGGTCTATGGTATAGAAGATGACGGCAAAATGGTGATAAATACTGTCATCGACATGAATGGACACAGGTTGTTGGATCCAACACATCTCATATATGGGTACTTAGAGGGGATCGTGCCCGCTAAGGGTGGTCATTTCGCATTGGGCGGGGGTGAAGGTATACTTTTCCCGATCGGTAGCAGCCATCGCGTTCCCCATCGGAGCGGGTACACATCCTCCACTACTCCATAATCCACCATCTACACGAGTCGTTGAACAGGGTTCAAAAAGTGGCCAACTCGTGAACAAACAAATCATTACGAACATATTTATAGTCCAATGCCTATCCCTTGTGGCACCCTCCACCAGCAGGGTTGTAAACTACGCATGCGCTCTCGTGAACTGGGAATGTTCTTACACCGAGCACTACGTCGGGGCTCGTCACGCTCGCTGTGCCACGAGATGGCTACCTGTGCGTACCCTAACCCCGCACGCTTGGCTCGGACCAACCCGCAACCCCCAGCACCACCAGTTCTCCAGTTAATACTTATTGTCTCACAAGTACTACCCCTTTGGTCAGACGTGGTCGTGCACCGAGGTGGGCGGAGGGGAGGGACCAGCCACCCACCCACCCATCCCGATATGCCACGGGTTGGCTACGTGTTGTTTCTCATTAGCTCCATGTGCGTGGTACCGATTGATGAGGAGGCGGTATTCATTTGACTCTTTCCCCACTACTTGGGAAAAAAAGATACAAAATAATCAATGCCGTGTACCTCTAGCCAAACTTTAAACAATCTCTGTGAAAAGCTAGAATAAAGTTACTCCTTGCGATTTAAATACAAAGTGCACCTTGGCTTCCTGTGGTATTGCCATCAGAATCAAGTGAAGCTTTTCCAAGAAAGTGCTTTGATTTCTCTTTTCTTTACTTTGTGAGCAATTTGTTTGTGTTTTAGGTGGACGAGTACCAGTGGATGGAATAACGATAACAAAGAGATTGTTTGAGGAGGATCAAGAAACCTCTATAACGTTCTACATGTTGGCGTGTGTTGGAGTTCTCTTTTGCCTTTATTGCCTACTGTTTAACTTTAACTATAGGGCCCACAGGTAAACGCAACCAACGAATTTTTACAACTTCAACGCTACACTCTAATTGCGTCGATATAATTCAGATTGCAAAACAGTAAAAAAAAAACGCTGTAAATCAGATCGACTACCACAACACGCCAAAGAATCAGGAACTATAGACTCACAGTACTATTAACATTGATATTTCTCTTTTTCCAACAATAAAATTTACCAAGCAAAGTTTTATAATCGTTACAACGCCATGGCGCACACGAGCCTTAAAAGCTCGCATGGCCGGAGCTTATCCCGGTTTCATTAGCACAAAGCACCTGGGTGGTATTTTTACTCTCATGGAGGGGATACTGGTCTAACGCAGGGTTATCTCCAGCGTCATATCGCCAGTACCCATTCATACTTCTGGGTAGAGAGAGACAGACAGACAGAGTTACGTTTCTTGTGTGAGGGAACTACACATTGCCATTACCAGGGCTTGAACTTGGGACTTCCTAGTTGCCAGACACTAACCTCTGCGCTACCGTGTCTCCACACCATGGTACAAGGTCCAATCTTATCGTGCTACAGTTCTTGCGTTCTTGTCATACCTGAGAATCCCGATGGGTTTCATTTATGACTAAAGCATGCTTGACTTCACGTAGACCATGATAGCACTTTATAGAATCAAGAATGCAACTGGTTTTAGCAACTACATATTGATCTCTTAAAATCTCTTTCTGAAGTTAACATTTTTTACAAAAGGGTAAAACAAAGACAAATTTATAATTATCATGTGAGCCTTAAATTATCTTTCATTGGCATATGACTAAATGCAAGGTTTGTTATAAGTTTTAGATGGTAAAGCGACAGAAAAAAGATGCCAGCTTTGTTTTTAGTGCAGACTAAAATTTACACGGACGTTTAAGCTACTTTAAATTTTCTTATTTCATATCAGTTTACTGTGATTTAGTTCAACACAGCTTGAGTTAGACAATGTTCTGTCACTTAACCGTTTCAATTCCAGACGGTCAAACCTTGATTTATAATGTGTGGTTCTAACGTTTAACCCTTTCATTCCCAGCAACAGACCTGGAGCCCTAACTTCTGCTTCTATCCCTAAACCCTTTAATTTAAAAGTAAAAGCAAAAAATGGGGTTGTAGCGTTTCCTTGCAACTCTTCCATTCTCAGGGTCAAATCTTGAGTAAGAGGAGATAATGTGATTCTACCCCTGACTTACTCCCAGACCCACAATTTAAGGTATACAACGTGGTTGCAGCTCTTAGCACTAACTCTCTCACTCGCTAAGTCAAAAGTTGCAGTGGACGTATAGAGCTAATATATAGCTCATCAGTTGCTCAATAATTTGTTTGAACAACGCGGTATCAATTTCGCTTCTTTTTATTAGGTTTATAAGGATGTCTTCACCGAAGTTCAACAATGCAACGGTGGTGGGCTGTTTGCTGTGTTATTTGGAGGTGTTTCTATCAGCATACAGTTACTCACTTTCAGCAACACACAGTACTTCATTATGTTACGTAAGCAATCTGATGCAGTAAAGATAGTTACGAAATACGGGCGGAATTCACAGACGGACCAGATGGTCACTAAGAACATCATAAGAATCTAGCAGTCAGTTTACCGGACTGAATGTTCCGCGCAAGCGTCCAACTTTAAAAGGTTTCACAGCATTCAGCGGTTTATGGGATGGTGCTGAGAGACCATAATTAACAGCGTATTTTCAGTTTGGGAAAAATAGAACAGACTTGGTTTTTACGAAGTTTATTATTTTATCATTCAAATTGTTTTGCTTATCCTAGGATAAAGATTAGAGATTTTATTGGATTGTTTTTTCAATGGGGGCGAAAAGCAAACTAAAATCGTGAAACTTCACCTAAACCTCCCGGTGGATAGAACCAGTGTATGATTGTTTAAAACAAACTTCATTGAACCGATGTTGGTTTATCTCGGTCACAGTTGTCTTTGTTACATCCTATTAAAGTTGCTTCATTGGAATAGGCTGGTTTCAAGTTACACTCCACATATCACTAACAAAGAAATAAAGGGGAGGTTGAGAGGAGTTAATCAATTTCCATTTGTCTTCTCCCTCTGAACCTAGACTTCTTACAATTGCTTGGCGCTAGGAACCGTGATCAAAAACAGTGTGTTCCTGTCCAATTGAGTACCTACAAGCGACTTCATATTTGCTAACCCCAACACACAACTAGTTGTTATCAGTGCAAACGTCACAGATCAATTTTCCGTTTTTTTTTTTTTATAGATTCGTGTTTGGCTTCTCTCCACTGGTTTTACGCTCGCGTTTGGCGGTATTTTTGTAAAAACATGGAGAGTGTATAAAATATTTACAAATAACCAAATGAAAAGAGAGGTAGGTGACAATAGATAATTATGGTCAAAATGATTAAGATTCTGTCCAATTAGTAACCTGTAACCTGATAGAGTGGTTTGTTATTGACTGCACTACAGCCAGTCACAACAGATCCTCAAATCCAATCAGAACTCAAAAAGGTACGTCAGTATTAAGCAGCTTGGTCTTTGTTTTGTCTTCTAACTGGTTCAGAAGATGGTGTGAGATTCTTAAGCAGCTTAAGTATAGTCATTTCCCTATCGCTTCGATCGAGTCAGAATTCTGTGTGTTTAGGCGGAATTTTAGTGGCTAGGACACTTCATGATAGCTACCATGCGGCCGGATCATTGCATCTGATAAGAGTCAATATCTCAAAAAGATACCAATAAGTGGCTTTAATTACTTACTCGGACATTCTCTCAACACAGATTGGCAAGCTGAGCAACACAAG
This sequence comes from Ricordea florida, assembly GCA_949710005.1. NCBI lineage: Eukaryota > Metazoa > Cnidaria > Anthozoa > Corallimorpharia > Ricordeidae > Ricordea > Ricordea florida. The sequence continues at coordinate 16,305,730 of OX453272.1, forward strand.
TCTGTTACTGAGGCTAGCATGTGGATGGTTCATTGACGCTATAATCTTGTCCACGTGGGCAGCTACTGATCCATTGAGAGTTGAGCTTCAAATGATTGCAAAAGAGGTAATGCACAAGAATAAAATCTTAGTACCGATTAAGATAGAGTTAAAATACAGATGCCTAATTAATGTTTGAGGTCCGTTTACGTCTCTGCCCCAAACGGTAAACGCTTTGATTTGCAAAGCCCTACTTTCCCAAATGGTGGTGGTGTGTGTGTGTGTGTGTGTGTGTGTGTGTGTGGGGGGTGTATTGGGGTGTGTGTGTGTGTGTGGGGGGGGGGGGGGGAGAGGGTTAGTTACGGAGAGAATGTCGAGGCTTTTGGAAACTAATTGGAAGAAAAGATGCCAGTAATTACTTTTCTTCCGAGATGTCTATCCTATTATCGATATTTTATTTATCATCTGTCATCGACTGTGGAATCACGTAAGCGTAACTGCTTCTTTCAATTATTCAGTGTTTAATGCCAAATTGGTCGAACAGGAATTGTTGGGAAGTGTTAGAAAACCATACGTAACTGTCAAGAATTTGTACAAACTAAAATGCTGCACATTTTATTATGCACTGTAGCCGTACAGTTTCGTTTTTCGAAAAAATGAAATGTTTGAACGTGCATTACACTGTGCATGATGAAAAATGGGGTAATACGGAAATCTAGCGAATTATTGTTCAGAGGAATCATTTATATTGTAGTAGGCAAGTTGCCAAACTCCTGGAAAATACATGCGAATATCCTAAGGAACAGAATTTGAACACAAAAAACTGTCTAGACATAACGTGATTATCTTTCATCACAAAAAAAGCTCGCAGCTAGCAGCTCGCAAAAGGTCTCGTGCTGTTAATTCACAACCAGGGAGAAGAATGATGCAAAAAAAAAACAAGAGAAACAATTTCTTCAGCCCTTCACGGGAATTGTTATACATGAAGAGACGGTCAAATAAGAATCTTACGAGAACTGCTGCCCTAACGACAAAACTATATAGTTTTTTGTTACGTTGATGAGCTGACTTGATAGGTTTGCGAGATTCACTGCGAAACAGGGGCTACTTTCCGTGTCTCCGACACTTTGTTACGCACGCTGTAGTTGTGCTGTTTGTTTTTCGAAAAGAAAAAATGTTTGCACGTACAGTAATCTAGAGAATACAATTCCTTCTTGCATAATGAACGTTAGGATTATGCGGAAATCTAGTCAGAACAACTCCAAACCGAAGCAACCAGTTATGCACTGAACTTATGTGAAGCGCGCGATACGTTGAGTAACAAAAATGATATTTCCCCGGAGGGTCAGTACTTACCTGACGGGGAGATGTGGTTCTCCGAACCCCTCGTAGACTGATATGAGCAATACTGATGCATATGTCGCGCGGCCGCGGCCTGGGTACCACAATATAAAGAAATCGAAGCGCATGTGCTCTTCCTCGCAGTAGTGGCGAGTGAGGCCGCACCGATTGGCAGTACCAGGGTGGGGAAGGAAGATAGCTGCAATGGCTTGGGGACCAGTATTGCTCATATCAGTCTACGAGGGGTTCGGAGAACCACATCTCCCCGTCAGGTAAGTACTGACCCTCCGGGGAAATATCATTTCTCCTTCACCCCTCTCCGACTGATAGTCGCAATACTGATGCAGAATTCCCAAAGCAATACTGCCAAGCGGAGCAACAACATAAGATAGCATAACCAAACCTTTAATAAAGTTCTAAGAGGCATGCTGGACAATAATTGAAGCCCAAACAACAGTAACAACAAAGAAGTTCTGAAATACAAACAAAATCAGAAATCAGTTCAGCTGTTCAACACTGCCCTGGAAAAGGAACCACTAGAGTGTTCCCTGTGATAAAAGCGTTCGAAGGTCTGTGCGGAAGCCCAATCTGCTGCTTCCAGGATGAGCTCAACAGACAGTCCTGCTGCAGCGGCGGCAGAGGTAGATGCTCCTCTAGTTGAGTGACCGGTATATCCTAATTCAATCCCAGCCAACCGTAAGGCCTTTGATAACCATCGAGAAACAGACTGGCTTGAAATAGCTTTATAAGGGGAAATATAAGACACGAATAGCTTTGAGGAGGTACGCAACTTCTTCGTCTTCTCCATGTAGGCTGTAAGGATGCGCACAACACAAATCTTGAGATTCCCTGGAAGGATGGAAGGAAAATCTTGTGGGCTGGGTGACCAGGCCTGGAGGTCTTAGTGTGTGTGGGGAGAGTAAATTCCCATGAACCTTCCTTTTTAAGGGAGTAGGTCAAGTCCAATGAAGATAGTTCATGAGCTCGTGCTGCTGATGTGAGTGCCAACAATAGAACTGTCTTGTAAGAAAGCTGCTTCAATGTCAGATCCCCCAAGGGCTCAAGGGACTCTAAGAATGATAAGGCCATTTGGACATTCCATGTACCAGCATATTTTGGCTTGGGAGGTTTACTCTTAAACACACCTTCCATAAACCGCGAAACAATAGGCAGGCGTCCTAACTCTGTAGAGCCAACTGGGTCATGAGTCTGAGAAATAGCCGACTTATAGAGGGCTACTGTCCTGTACGCCAAATTCCCCTGTGTAACTAGAGATGCCAGAAAAGCAAGGACTTCTGCTACAGGAGCTGAAATGGGACAGATACTCCGTTGAGAACACCAGCGAACCCATGCCTTCTACGGGCCTGCATACCGCTTCTGGGTGGCTGCTCCTCTTGATGCCAGCAGGATGTCAACAACTTCCTTTGAAAGGCCTGTTGTTTCGTAATGATTCCTGATAAGGGCCAAACTGCTAGATGCAGTGACTGCCACAGAGGGTGGTGCACGGTGGGCTGAAATGGAAGGAACAGCAGAGATGGAGACTGGGGTAGGAGTGGAGGTTGATCCACCAGCATTTGAAGCAGTTCTGGGAACCATGGTTGCCCAGACCAGTTGGGTGCAATCAGGAGAGCTGTTGCCTGATCTTCTCTTATCTTCCTGAGGATTCGAGGGAGAAGGACCACTGAAGGGTGGATTAGACAGGTCCATTTGCTCCAGTCCTGGAGAAATGCGTCCACGGCTACAGCTCCTGGATCCGGGTACCTCGAGACATACTTTGGCACTTGATGAGTTAGGCGAGATGCAAAGAGGTCCACGTCCGGTGTGTAGAACCTCTGACAAACTGATTGGAAGATCTCTTTGTCCAGAGTCCACTCTGTTCTGCTTTCGATCTGTCTGGAGGCAGTGTCTGCTACTCCATTCTGAATCCCTGGAATATGCTGAGCTGTCAGGGACACTCCTGCTTCCAGGGCCACTGCCCAAAGTTGCAATGCCTGAGTGGTCAGGGCAGGGGAGCGTGGGCCCCCCCGCTTGTTGATGTACGCCACCGCTGTCGTGTTGTCTAACCGCAAGTGGGGAGAGGCTGGGCAGAGGCTGTTGAACCCGCAACAGGGCTTTTAAGGCTAAGGTTGCTGCTCGTAATTCCAGGACATTGATGTGTGCTGTTGCCTCCTCCACGCACCAGTGACCGCCAGTAGATCTCCCCTGGTATGCTGCACCCCAACCCTTCTTGGACGCATCGGTCCAGATGGTAGCATCTATAGGGGGCAGCTGAATTGGACAGCCATTCAGGTGTTGGCTCTCCGAGACCCACCACTCCAGGTCGGCCAGGGCTTGTGTGGTCAAGCGGATTGACACTCTGCTCCCATGGCCATACTGAGTCACAGCTTGTAAGTGCAAGCGCTGGAGAGCTCTGTAGTGAAGAGGGGCAAGCATGATCCCGGTTTGAGAGGCATGGCTCAAACGTCCAATCAGTGTGGCCAGAGTCCTTACCGGGACACAACTCTGTTCTAGGAGGAGTCGACAATCCCCCAAAATACTGTTTAGCTTTAGCTGAGGGAGAGAAAGTGTCATTGTTGTCGAGTCCAACTGGGCCCCTAGAAAGACAAGACACTGGGATGGAGCAAGTGAGCATTTCTCCACCTTGACCAGGAAGCCCAGATTTTCCAGTAAGGCTACCAGCTGCGCAAACAGGCTCTGCAACACCTGGCTCTTTTGATGAAGAAGTAGCATGTCGTCGATGTAAATTACAATCCGAATTCCTAGTGAACGGAGCACTGCTAACATTGGTTTCAGAGTTTTTGTGAAGGCTCGGGGAGCAGAGGAGAGGCCAAATGGGAGGCACTGAAACTCGTAGACTCTGTCCTGATACACAAACCGCAGATACTTCCTGTGAGATGAGTGAATGGGGATTGCATAATATGCATCCTTCAGGTCCAGTTTCATCATAAAGTCTCCTTTCTGTAGTAGGGACCTCACAACCTGTAGTCCTTCCATTTTGAAGGACTCCTTTCCTAGGAATCGATTTAGCGCCCGAAGATTGATAACTGGGCGAGCTTCGCCATTTTCTTTTTGTACCAGAAACAGGGTTGAAGTGAACTGGTCGTCCTGTGATTGCACTTCCCGCACTGCTCCTTTTGCTAACAGATTTGCAATTGCCAAGTCCATTTGTTGGGCCTCTGCATGGCTTTTGGTACGGGTGACCCTCGTACGCCACTGCCTGGGGCGACTGAAGAAGGGGATCTTGTATCCCTGAATTGTCTGTAATGTCCATGAGTCCTGGGTTATTTTCCTCCAATTTGGAACAAAAAACTTTAAACGACCGGCTGATTTGTGATTGGGTGGGCTGAGTGTGTCTAGAACTGGCAGTTGATAGTCATCTGTTACCGGCTTTGATACCAGGGGGGTGGGAGGAGATGTCTGTTTTAGCACGCTTGGAGGATTGGTGGTTAGAATTGGAGCCAAATCCCCATTTCCGTTTCCCGCCAAATCTGTTGTTGTCACTGGAGCGCTGATCTGCACGAAAGGACTGATCCCTTCTGTAGGGCAGTTTGAACTGGCGCTTTGCTGGTGGCGCACTGATGAGTTTGCTGTTGGTTGAGCTGTGGTCATGCTCGCTCCTTATCTTGGCATGAAATTTATCCGGAAAGAGGTGCTTATCGGCAGGGATACTTTCTTTCAGGGTACGCTTGCCAACTTCCGTAAGAAACTCGGAAAACCGTTTTTGCCTCCATGCATTTAACCTGAAATTAGCGTTGCCAAGTAGGACCAGAGCATCCTCCAGAAAATCCTTTATGGAATCGGGGTCCACATCCTCAGCCTCCTCCCCCCCACCTACAGCGTCCAGGGCTGACAAGGCTGCTAGAATGGGTCTTGCTACTACTATAAATGCATTCTGGCGTTCAGCAAGCCCATCATCAAAGGCAAAGAGCTCCTTAGTTTTCGTGTATCCGTGTCGTTTCTTAATATCATCTTTCATTCCAGCCTCCATAGTGGGAGAAACAAGCAGAGCCTCCGTATCCTTAATTGGAGGGTATGTAGAAGTCAGCTCTTTCCATTTTTCTTTGGTCAAGGGCCGGGAGAACGCTTTCGTGGTGAAATCCAGCAGGTCTTGAGACAGTTTGGTCTCCTGTTCGCTGCTGTAAAAGCGATCGCTTCGAGAACTCGACGGAAGCGGTTCGGCGGTTTTATCCACCGAATCCATAGGGCTTGACTGACCCGGCAAGTTTGGCGAAGTGAAGAGGCTTTTTAGGACAGCTGGCATAGACTTTGCTACGGCCTCGGCAACCATCTTCTCAAGATTTGGAAGATCTGGTGTTGCACTCCCGCTTCCCGCCAAATGGATCGGGACAGACGGTGTGTTGTCGGTCTAAGGACAACAGAAGGCGGTCAATGACTCGTACCTTCAATCGTGAACATAACCTGCAATAATGTCCTAAGACTCGAATAAACTCACAAAGGCAAACATACTTACATTATCTGAGAGTTGTTCAGTCATTTCCAACAGGTAAGCTGCACGAAGGCAGAGAAATAACGCTAAATGAGCGGAGAAAAGCAAAACGTGGTCGGCCGAAACGAGCCACAAAACGAAGAGGAAGAGCACATGCGCTTCGATTTCTTTATATTGTGGTACCCAGGCCGCGGCCGCGCGACATATGCATCAGTATTGCGACTATCAGTCGGAGAGGGGTGAAGGAGAACTTGGAGATATTCTTTAAGTTTTGAAGAATCTGAAATACCTAGTCAAAAAACGGTTTATATTCGGTGTAAAACGGTGTGAAGATTATCTTTGTTTTAGACCATTGTTGTCGTGGTCTGCATTGTTTGGATTTTCTTTGTAGTCTTTTGTTACGTCACTGGTGGGTTTTACACCGAACATAAACCCAAAATACTGTAACTTTTTTCCGGTAAACAAACTCTATATTTCTAACTTTCGCCCATATCACTGCCATACCCACTTACGGGTTCAGAATTTATGGTTTTGCGTATCTACAAAGAAAATAAAAGTAACAAGTTGGACTTTAAAAGCATTGCACAGCCATCAAAAGCCAACTTAACTCGATTTTTCGTGCTAGTTTGGTTTGACTACAACTGAAACCATGTATGTGCATATTCCCACCTAACAAATTGAATATTTAAATAAATTTTCTTCGCTCCTCATTTCATCGGTCTTCATTGCCTCTTCCGAATTCACAGGCAGACAATAAAGACGATGACGTCATAGAAGAGTTGCTTATCTATCAATGTACCTCTGACAACTATCTTACTTGGGTCCTAGCGATCTGTGGCTGTAAAGGAATCCTTTTAATATTCGGCGTATTTCTCGCTTGGGAAACAAGGAATGTACACTTTCCCGCGCTTAACGACTCCAAAAACATTTGCTTGGCTGTCTACAATGTGTTTATGTTTTCGTGTCTTGCCATGGTCGTTGAGTTTCTTGTTACATATCCCCCTCTTGGTATGCTTGTTGGAAGGTCGCTGGTGTTTGTGGGAACCACGTCTACGATATGTCTACTTTTCGTGCCAAAGGTAACTTAAAATTTCTTATGTAACTTATAGGTGAACTCTGTTCTTTTAACGTTCTTGTATTTTTTGTTTACATCTTGCCTCATTACTATATACGTTTTTTGAAAAAGCGTTATGATTTAAGAAAATATGTGACAGTACGTAAAAGAGCTAATAAATTAAATTTTCAGCGCACAGCGCTTAATAGGAAGGAAGATATTTATTTTCTAAAGTTGCACAATTTTTGGGGTCGCAAAAGCGCCAATGAATTCATACAGTCTTTGTAAATTTTTGAGTTTTCAATTCTGCGTCACAGAAAACGTGTTTATCCTATCGTCTTTAAATTCCCAGGGATAGTTAATCACAATATAAACTTTCAATATTCAGCGGTAATATTTGTATGGCTTCATCACAGACCGAAACGCGTATGTTAATGAGGGAATATTTGTAAACAAATTCCATCCTGTTAGCTATACCCGTGATTTGTTCCTTTGCAACTACCGTGTACTGTAAAGCGTTTTAATTACTTGTATGTATTATAAGAACGTTAGAGTTAAACTTCTCGAAGTGATCGTTGCTGTTGAGAGAATTGTACCCAGGGAAAGACCTTCAAAAGGAAACGAAATAATCACAACTGTCCTGGTCATAAATGACTATAACAATGCCTATAATATAGATTAGTTCTATGGTCTCACGATGTGGTCACTGGATGTTGATCGCGACGTTTCGACTGCTTACTGCTAGTCTTTTTCAGGCGATAGGGTCGACTGTTCCTGGTGCAGCATTCTATATCACATTGATATTGTTAGGGTTAAGTCTTATGGGGATTGCCTCCTTTACCTATACAAGAAAGGTAAACCTTAACCCTAACAACATCAACAGGGACAATGGATTCGAAATACCGGAAGCGTGGATACTGACAATCAGTAAACATCAAAACAAGCCCGCGGCAAGCCAGCGGACGCAAAAGGAAAACACGGTGAACGAAAACAATGGCCGGATCGAAATGCACCAATCACAGCAGACCAACGTGATATATAATGCTGCACCGGGAACATTCGACCCCATCGCCTGAAGAAGACTAACAGTAAGCAGTCGAAACGTAGCGACCACCACCCAAGTGACTCCCTCGTGAGACCGTAGAACTAATTTATATTATCATTGAAGTTACTACGATGACTAACAATCTTTTCCATAATAACAATGACGAAAATTATGATGATATTAATAAAGAGTTATTAGTGATTCTACTTGATGGCTCTTACACCTCGTAGCAAAGAAAGTTCTCGTTTTTGTGTAGCTTACATACACTAAGTGTGTAGCCACATTATGGCACGATCGGATTTATTTATTTATTTGTCGACGAGAGTCGAGTGCCTGTCACGTGGTCTAGTAAGCCGTACATGTACGCGTTGCGGGCCTATTTTTATAAGTGTTGTTTCCAATAAGAACTATATAGATATACAAACCGCATATAATTACTTCATTACTTCAATATATGGCCGAGTTTCGAAATCAAACGTAGACTAGATGCATTGACCTGAATCAAATGCTATCAGCGCTGCCTCCCTTACAAACAGTCACAAACTACGCGGCCATGGTTTGGAGAACTAACACGTACTCATTCCTCACAGATTATCCATCTCAAGAAGAACAACCGAGTGAACTCACTCACCGAGCCGAGCCGAAGTGAATACGATACCCGAGGGATAAACCGGGGAAATTCATCGGTGGCAATGGACACTTATAAAAACACCAACGGTCATACTTAGGAATTCACAAAAAAAAAAACGCAATTATATGGCTGTGGTTTGTCTTTATGGTCGTGGTACGCACGACATATGTTCTTCATTTACACATGAAATCTAGATGTACATCTCACTGACAAGCCGACTCCATATCCTTGGGCCAAAGAAACGTGCAACACAGAAGAAATGGATCCTAGTATGTTGGACGAGGAAAACCTCAAAAAGCGCAGGTTATGCGTTTGTAGTGGAGGGTATACATTTACAATAATTTATGGACCAAGAGGTTTGTATCGATTGATGGCAATCAGGGGAGGGAAGGAGTGTATCAAAAAGTGCAGAACAAAAGTTTTATATGTTGGCTGAGAAGAACTTCAATAAGCGTCGGTTTTTTTCCTTTGAGGGGGATCATTATAGAAGTACTTGTTAACCAAGAGGTCTTATACAAATGATAACAATATAAGATGGAGGAAGAGATTTTGTGCATAGGAAATCAGATTGGTACAAAATTATCTTCATACGACAAGGGTATGAATGATTATTAGCCAAGAGGTTAATACCAAGGACAAAGGAAGAAAGGTTTTCTTCAGGTGAAAAAAAATCTAACGATCAGGGGCCGGTTGGTCGAAGGCCGATCAGCGTAATTTTAACCCGGGTTTCATTTCCTCTTGTTAAAAAGCATTTTCTCTGTTAACTTTCTATATTTTGTTTCGGAGCATACAATCATCATATTGTATTCAAAAAGAATTATTCTGAATGTGCTTTTTAAGCTCTCGAATCTGCATTTACATTTCGCTCTAGCCCTGGGTTACCTTAACTCTGCTTCGAACAACTCGGCCCAGAGTGGTAAAAAAACATACTTTTGAAAGCTGCTTTGTCTTGTCATACGACAAGGGTATAAATACCTCTTACTAACCGAGTTCTCGGTGTTACGATATGACAGAGCAATATATAAATAAATAAATAAGCCTGTTTTCATCTGCCCTTTGAAAGCTGTTTCCTCAAAAACCTTTTGGCTCACTAAATACTTTTTCGAATTATTTAAAAATACTGTATTCTGTATCTCATGTTTTCTCATGGCCTTCTTAACCTCTAAGTGCAAATACTTTGCTAATGAAAATAGCTCATCTTTCTGTAACTCGTGGAAAATATCTTCGCTTATCTCCGACATAAACTTCTCTGGACTAAATTCCGACATCTTGTAAGCCTCTTACGCAAAAATTCTTGTACACTCTACTCGCACACTTAATTCGCTTGTACGCTAAACGCCTCTAAATCCGCTCGTACACTGTCGAACTTTCTAAAATTCGCTCCCGGACAGGCCCCCAACTTATCTGTTACGATATGACAGAGGAATATATAAATAACTAGAAATTTCAATGTGAAAGTGAGTGCTGGCGAGGGAAAGTGGTTTGAAATAGAGGAGGGGTAAGCAGAAAATTAGGTTAGTTCAAGATCGTCTGGATACTCCCGTAGTAAAAAGATGGTGGTATTTGGAAGAAGATTTGGCGGCAACTGTTTATTTATGCTCTAACGCTTTGTTATGTTTTCAAAGTGTGTTTTTGGAATAGTTCTACAATTATCGTGTTACTTTTAAAGGAACGTTCTGAGCTCAAGACAAGTGCATGTAGTGTGAAGGGTGTGAAATACTGTTAGGACACAATTGAAATTAATACATTCATTATGACATTTAATCGTAACTGTAACTGTAAGATCTTGGTATAAACAATTCTCAGATATTTAAGGTAAAAGTGACTCCATGAAGGTAATAACAATAACAAAGAAGTCCAGTTCATTCTGGGAACAAAACAGTTGCATAAATTCTAAGGTCGACTGTTGTACCTCCTCGGGCGACAGACTTTGTGACTTAACGGTCGAATATTTAGCCTCAACGGGTGAGCTAGTAACCTCGTGCTTCCCCTTGACGCGCTCTGAACACACTTCAACGACAGATCTGTTTTCCAATTGACCTTTCGCGAATATCTCCGAAGACAGGCAAGCTGGAGGCGGTAATTTACTCAGAGGGCAAGTCTCTTTATCTGGTAACTGCCCCGTTTTAAGTGCATTGAGGAACAAATCATCTCCATGAAAAAAGACGCAATCGATTTCTTGAATCTGAATTGGCCACAACTGGTCGCATAGTAAGGCAGACAAACTCATGAAATCCTCGTGTCGTCCTAGGCGATGCATCACTGAACTGATCGTGGCCTTGATGAACACTTCCCCGTACATTTAGAAACATGTAGGCAATCGAAATAAGGAAAAACCCTTACCTGACAATTCAACTCTTCCGAAGTTGTCAACCGCCAGCAAGACGTCAAGTGTGGTGAAACGTGCAGAAGAAATCATTGTGACGTCACACAACGAAAACGCCAAACTGCACATGCCCCGAATCTGACATCCGAAAAATCGAGATTTTTCACCGCTTATATGATATGGAACACCGCTGACCCTCTCAAATAGTGTGCTGTCTCTCTAAGGCTCGCCAGCAAATAAATAAGTGTTTTCTTTTTTTTTCCGCACGAACTGCTGTATTCGGAAGTTAACCAAATATTTTTGTACGTGGTGTAAGCATCATATAGTGGTTCCCCGTTAGTCAATATATGTCATACATTGCTCTCCATAGCCCTACATAGCCCTACATAGGCATACATAGGCATACGTAGGCATACATACCCATACATAGCCCTACATAGCAATACATGGCCCTACATAGGCATACACAGCCATACATAGCCCTACATAGCCCTACATAGGCATTCATAGGCATACACAGCCATACATAGCCCTACATAGCCCTACATAGGCATACATAGGCATACATAGCCCTACATAGGCCTACATAGGCATACACAGCCATACATAGCCCTACATAGGCATACATAGGCATACATAAGCATACATAGCCATACATAGCCCTACATAGCCCTACATAGGCATACATAGGCATACACAGCCCTACATAGCCCTACATAGGCATACATAGGCATACATAGGCATAAATAGGCATACATAGCCATACATAGCCCTACATAGGCATATATAGCCCTCCATAGGCATACACAGCCATACATAGCCCTACATAGCCCTACATAGGCATAAATAGGCATACATAGCCCTACATAGCACTACATAGGCATACATAGGCGTACATAGGCATACACAGCCCTACATAGCCCTACATAGCCCTACATAGGCATACATAGCCATACATAGCCATACATAGCCCTACATAGCCATACATAGCCCTACATAGGCATACACAGCCATACATAGCCCTACATAGCCCTACATAGGCATACATAGGCATACATAAGCATACATAGCCATATATAGCCCTACATAGGCATACATAGGCATACACAGCCCTACATAGCCCTACATAGGCATACATAGGCATACATAGGCATACATAGGCATACATAGCCATACATAGCCTTACATAGCACTACATAGGCATACATAGGCATACATAGCCATACACAGCCCTACATAGCCCTACATAGCCCTACATAGGCATACATAGGCATACATAGGCATACATAGCCATACATAGCCCTACATAGCCATACATAGCCCTACATAGGCATACACAGCCATACATAGCCCTACATAGCCCTACATAGGCATACATAGGCATACACAGCCATACATAGCCCTACATAGCCCTACATAGGCATACATAGGCATACATAGCCATACATAGCCATACATAGCCCTACATAGCCCTACATAGGCATACCTAGGCATACACAGCCATACATAGCCCGACATAGCCCTACATAGGCATACATAGGCATACATAGGCATACACAGCCCTACATAGCCCTACATAGGCATACATAGGCATACATAGCCATACATAGGCATACATAGCCCTACATAGCCCTACATAGCCATCCATAGCCCTACATAAGCATACACAGCCATACATAGCCCTACATAGCCCTACATAGCCCTACATAGGCATACATAGGCATACACAGCCATACATAGCCCTACATAGCCCTACATAGGCATACATAGGCATACACAGCCCTACATAGCCCTACATAGCCCTACATAGGCATACATAGGCATAAATAGGCATACATAGCCATACATAGCCGTACATAGCCATACATAGCCCTACATAGGCATACACAGCCATACATAGCGCTACATAGCCCTACATAGGCATACATAGGCATACATAGCCATACATAGCCATACATAGCCCTACATAGCCCTACATAGGCATACCTAGGCATACACAGCCATACATAGCCCTACATAGCCCTACATAGGCATACATAGGCATGCATAAGCATACATAGCCCTACATAGCCCTACATAGCCATACATAGGCCTACATAGGCATACACAGCCATAAATAGGCATACATAGCCATACATAGACATACACAGCCATACATAGCCCTACATAGCCCTACATAGGCATACATAGGCATACATAGCCATACATAGACATACATAGCCAAGTTAGTATGCGCGCTCTTATTGGGCGAGAGTAACATATAAACATCGTTGTGGCGTCAAGATGTTTTTCTTTTCGTGGGGGTATTATTTAGGCACGACTTTCAAAAACTTTTGCAGTTCAAAACTGGACAAGTTTACATTATTTTTCCATTTCTTTGTCTGCTGAAACTTGGAAATTCCTTACAAAGAACTTGCGTTACTTTCTCTTTGCTTAACTAGAGAACTGACATTTTAAGGGAGAAAAATCAGTATTTTAGAAAGCATCTTTTTGGAAAACGAAAACATATTACACGCGCAACAATTCGTGGACAAGACTTTGCGACTGGTAAGAATTTATCTTTTAATTAGTGCCGTACAAAGAGTGTTGCCCGTGAAAGTTATTGTATAAAAGCAATGGAAAGCTTATTTCCTGTGTTTGTATAGCCTGATATAAACACTCAAGGCGTTGGGCGAATTCTTGAACACCAAATTTCGAAAAAAAATTACCAGAAACCCTCAGATTGAAGTAACAATGAAATATTTTATTGGAATCATGGGCTATTATTTAACTCTGACAGGTTCGTTACAACTCGTTTATGACCTTGTTTTTTTTATCTAATAGTTCTTTTTCCAAACGTGTAAAATTATATGTTCTCTTATGTCATAGTAAAAGTAATAACAGCTGTACTCGTCAACTCTTTTACAGCCAAACAGCCAAGTGTAATCTTTTATTATCTTTCACGGAAACTTGGACACATTGGGTCGGTTATTTAAACGAAGTCCAACTTTGGCAGCAGTTTAGGAGATCTTTGGACCTCCAAATCTCTGCCTTAGTGGGTTCTTTAAAGAAGACGAATGCTTTTCTTGTCCACGTTATATGCGCTACTGAAACTGTCACAATTAAGGGTGTTTACATAAGAGCGTTCACCAAACGAAAAATGGCCTAAAACGCATTTTCTTAAAACTCTACCTAAACGCCGTTTAAATAACTGACCCACTGTTTTACATATGGCCACACATAGCGCTGTGTCAATGTATCAATAGGCCGATTTCAAAAATACAACCCTACTATTTGGCAGTTTTCCCTCCAAAGTTTTGCACATGCATTGTTTTTCAATAGTTTCTTGAGAGAACAACAATCACCCCCAAGAAAAGTTGAAAGCAATACTTATTCAACCTTTTGTAGAGAAAACAAGGATTACTAAAAAGGCTATCTAAAAAGGCCCATATTCAATTATACGCTCTAGGTGCTTATTCGAGGTCAGGGTGCTTGTTTGAGTCTGGACATTAAGCACAGTTTTGTAGGTGCTTACATTACACATTATCCTAAACCAGTTCGGTTTAATAACTCACAACAAAAAGTGTTGCCATTTTTGTTGAAAGATTTTTTATTGTTTTCTGGCAGTATGGAGTCACGTGACAACATTTGTATAATTGGAGAACTCCAAATTGACAGAAATCACACCAGTACTGTAGGTATCTAGCAAAGTGTCGTCTTTCCAGTGCTTAAGTGCTCAGAGATAGACCACCCCCATCTTTTTTTCACTGAATCATTTTGGGGCCCATCAGTGCCTTAATTTTCCTGAGGATGTTTCTGACGTTATAGCGGACGTTTCAAATAAGAAACGTTGATATGTTTTATGAAACAGTAGCACGATTGTGGCAATATTTTGTCACTCAGGATCGATCAATACGCAAACGAATTTTTTTTTTTTAGATTGTTGAATAAACTAATAATAAAGCAACTTTACAAAGCCGAGTTGGTTAATCAAGCCACTTTTGGGCGTTCATTCTCGCCATTTTTTCCTGCTCTGTTCCCTTCCCTACCATCTGAACTCAAGAATAATCGTGTGAGAAACCATGCCGCCCAAATTATATCATAGGGAAGGAAGTTAGCTGAAAACACTCGTTGGGAGCACCAGATAAATAAAGGAAGTCTGGACTTGTTTTTCTGCCACCCCAAGTAGTAAAGTATGTGGTTCGACTGTCAAATGCGAATTTTATAAATAACTATCCACAACCTGTTTTCCATTTCAACGAGTCACAACTACGCTGTGTAAAAGTAATCGCAACCCAAACGTTACAGAGACGACCCCTGGCGACACACACCTCTAAATTCCGAGTTAGTGGAAATACCCCCTTCAGCCTCAGATATAGTAGACTCCCCGCAAACGTTTTTAGGGGTTCGTCATGCGTTCCTGCTCGAGGAACGCGTGACGAGCCCCTTAAGATCGTCTACGGTGGAGGCTACAGACATGGGCCCATTTACAGGGTTCGCACGCGCCTTGAAAGTCCTTGAATCTCAAAATAAAAATTCAAGGCCTTGAAAGTCCTTGAAAATTGCAGTCAGTGCTGGAAAGTCCTTGAAATTTGTAGCTAATTTCATCCAACTTAGATTCTAGAGTGCCTTATATGAAAATATATTCTAATGGCAGAAATGTAGCAACACGTAATATGTTGTGGATGAACACAAAAAGACATAGACTTTTTAGCTGTCTGTTAGCTGGGCACAATCGCTACTGTTTGAAGCTGAACATCCTTTGATTTTGCAGTGCGTGGAGTCCTTAAAAAATGGAAAATATGTCTTTGAAAGTACTTGAAAAGTCCTTGAATTTTTATTCCAAAAAAGCGTACGAACCCTGCATTTATATTAAAGCGAAAACAGTCGGAAACAACTCCCTCCATCCACTTTTTCTATTCCGGTTGCACAACGCAGAGAATGTTTTATATTTGTCAAAGTTCGCATCCCGGGTGGAACGTGCATGGATAGCCCTTTCAACGGTTTTTTCCACTGCTGACATGGACCAGTAAGGATAAAATCTGTCAATACTACTAGAAAGAAGCCTCGAAAGTTAGTAAGACTGCAAAATTTGAAAGTGATATGTCATGATTGTATGGTGGCGGTAAGTTTGCCTCCTACCCCCTCACCCAAATAAAATTTTAAATTTGGCCATAAAATTTCTCAAAATTTCCTTCCTTTGAGAAGCTATATCTTAGTTAGTTTACAACAAATCACTTTCAAACCTAGTGACTGATTTAACTAATTCAAAAGCGCACTTTATAGCGGAGTTGGCGGACTTGTCCCTTCATGAAAAAGGTGAAGAATAGAATGAACAAGGAAGGGTCTATTGCACACCGAGGTGTGGAATCACTAGTTGCTTTATTTAGTTACATCCATTGGTGTCCGCAATTATGCGGCGTTTTAGCTATAAGGATCTGATGATGTGTATCACTATGTGGGGTAATAGTGCTCGTGGGAAAGTTAAATTACTAACACCTAAGGAGACCAGCGAGGGTGTGGATTCCTATACTAAAACAGACATCTATAGATCACTGTCACGGAATTTATTTATGCACTTCCATAAGCCATACCTTAATGAGCACATATCGTGTCGAAAATAACTTAAAGCGAGACAAAAATTGGCAATTTACATCACCAAGGGAAACTATGAGCATCCCATTATCTTTTATGTATGGCTATGTAGGGCTGTCTATGGCTATGTAGGGCTATGTAGGGCTATGTATGGCGCTGTATGGCTGTGTAGGGCTATGTATGGCTATGCATGGCTATGTATGCCTATGTATGCCTATGTAGGGCTATGTATGGCTGTGTATGCCTATGTAGGGCTATGTATGGTTATGTATGGCTATGTATGGCTATGTATGCCTATGTATGCCTATGTATGCCTATGTAGGGCTATGTACGGCTGTGTATGCCTATGTATGGCTATGTTGGGCTATGTATGGCTGTGTATGGCTATGTATGGCTGTGTATGGCTATGTAGGGCTATGTATGCCTATGTATGGCTGTGCATGGCTATGTATGGCTGTGTAAGGCTATGTATGGCTATGTAGGGCTATGTATGGCTATGTAGGGCTATGTAGGGCTATGTAGGCCTATGTAGGCCTATGTAGGGCTATGTATCGCTCTGTATGGCTATGAATGGCTATGTATGGCTGTGTATGGCTATGTATCGCTGTGTATGCCTATGTATGCCTATGTATGGCTATGTATGACTGTGTATGGCTGTGTATGGCTATGCAGGGCTATGTATGCCTATGTATGGCTATGTATGCCTATGTAGGGCTATGTAGGGCTGCGTATGCCTATGTAGGGCTGTGAATGCCTATGTATGCCTATGTATGCCTATGTAGAGCTATGTATGGCTATGTATGCCTATGTACGGTTATGTAGGGCTATGTATGGCTATGTATGCCTATGTAGGGCTATGTATGGTTATGTATGCCTATGTATGCCTGTGTAGGGCTGTGTATGGCTATGTATGCCTATGTATGCCTATGTAGGGCTATGTTGGGCTATGTATGGCTGTGTATGCCTATGTAGGCCTATGTATGGCTATGTATGGCTGTGTATGGCTGTGTGTGGCTATGTAGGGCTATGTAGGGCTATGTATGCCTATGTATGGCTATGTATGCCTATGTAGGGCTATGTAGGGCTGTGTATGCCTATGTATGCCTATGTAAGGCTGTGTATGCCTATGTATGCCTATGTAGGGCTATGTATGGCTATGTATGGCTGTGTATGCCTATGTATGCCTATGTAGGGCTATGTAGGGCTATGTATGGCTGTGTATGCCTATGTATACCTATGTAGGGCTGTGTATGGCTATGTATGCCTATGTATGCCTATGTAGGGCTATGTATGGCTGTATATGCCTATGTAGGGCTATGTATGGTTATGTATGGCTGTGTAGGGCTATGTATGGCTATAAAGGGCTATGTATGGCTGTGTATGCCTATGTATGGCTATGTATGCCTATGTCTGCCTATGTATGCCTATGTAGGGCTATGTATGGCTGTGTATGCCTATGTATGGCTATGTGGGGCTATGTATGGCTATGTATGGCTATGTATGCCTATGTAGGGCTATGTATGGCTGTGTATGCCTATGTATGGCTATGTAGGGCTATGTATGCCTATGTATGCCTATGTATGGCTATGTAGGGCTCTGTATGCCTATGTATGGTTATGTAGGGCTATGTATGCTTATGTATGGCTGTGCATGGCTATGTATGGCTGTGTATGGCTATGTATGGCTATGTAGGGCTATGTAGGGCTATGTATGCCTATGTATGGCTATGCATGCCTATGTAGGGCTATGTAGGGCTGCGTATGCCTACGTAGGGCTGTGAATGCCTATGTATGCCTATGTATGCCTATGTAGGGCTATGTATGGCTATGTATGCCTATGTAGGGTTATGTAGGGCTATGTATGGCTATGTATGCCTATGTATACCTATGTAGGACTATGTATGGTTATGTATGCCTATGTATGCCTATGTAGGGCTGTGTATGGCTATGTATGCCTATGTATGCCTATGTAGGGCTATGTTGGGCTATGTCTGGCTGTGTATGCCTATGTAGGCCTATGTATGGTTATGTATGGCTGTGTATGGCTGTGTGTGGCTATGTAGGGCTATGTAGGGCTATGTATGCCTATGTATGGCTATGTATGCCTATGTAGGGCTATGTAGGGCTGTGTATGCTTATGTATGCCTATGTAAGGCTGTGTATGCCTATGTATGCCTATGTAGGGCTATGTAGTGCTATGTATGGCTGTGTATGCCTATGTATACCTATGTAGGGCTGTGTATGGCTATGTATGCCTATGTATGCCTATGTAGGGCTATGTAGGGCTATGTATGGCTGTGTATGCCTATGTAGGGCTATGTAGGGCTATGTATGGCTGTGTATGCCTGTGTATGCCTATGTAGGGCTATGTAGGGCTATGTATGGCTGTGTATGCCTATGTATGCCTATGTAGGGCTATGTAGGGCTATGTATGGCTGTGTATGCCTATGTAGGGCTATGTAGGGCTATGTATGGCTGTGTATGCCTGTGTATGCCTATGTAGGGCTATGTAGGGCTATGTTGGGCTATTTATGGCTGTGTATGCCTATGTAGGGCTATGTATGGCTATGTAGGGCTATGTATGCCTATGTATGCCCATGTATGCCTATGTAGGGCTATGTAGGGCTGTGTATGGCTATGTATGCCTATGTATGCCTATGTAGGGCTATGTTGGGCTATGTATGGCTGTGTATGCCTATGTAGGGCTATGTATGGCTATGTAGGGCTATGTAGGGCTATGTATGCCTATGTATGGCTATGTATGCCTATGTAGGGCTATGTAGGGCTATGTAGGGCTGTGTTTGCCTATGTATGCCTATGTAGGGCTATGTAGGGCTATGTATGGCTATGTATGCCTATGTATGGCTATGTATGCCTATGTATGCCTATGTAGGGCTATGTATGGCTATGTATGCCTATGTAGGGCTATGTAGGGCTATGTATGGCTGTGTATGGCTATGGAGAGCAATGTATGACATATATTGACTAACGGGGAACCACTATATGATGCTTACACCACGTACCTACCCTTATATGATATGGAACACCGCTGACCCTCTCAAATAGGGTGCTGTCTCTCTAAGGCTCGCCAGCAAATAAATAAGTGTTTTCTTTTTTTTTCCGCACGAACTGCTGTATTCGGAAGTTAACCAAATACTTTTGTACAGTGCAATAAAATTTCCTATCAAATTCAGTTGGCGATGAACTCAAAAATCACAAACAAAAATTCCCAGATTGAATCAAGTGTTTTTGTTGGTATAATTATTGAATGCGATGACGTGAATTGTGGTGGCAGTCCGTATTTGTGTTGCTTAAATAAGCATGGAGACCAATTGAAGTTCAGTTCAAAACAATACCCCTATTTGTGTCTTTGAACTGTGGATTGTAAACTGATATTTAACAAAACAAAAATCACACATTAGACCGAGTCTTGTGTTGTTATTCCGAAAGTATTTGACGGTTGTTATTTGAATTGTCATGTATTTCACAGGAATTGTTAATTCAGTTTATCATTGGTTAAGGCGTTTTTCCTTTTGTTATCCAACAATTGTTTTTTTCCATTCAAATTAGCATTTATATATGTCAGGTTGTATTTTTCCTTTCTGTGTATAACCGTTTTCGAGATAAAGTTGTTCAACGCTGTAAAAACATTAACATATCGTGTCACGTACATGCCGATTGGGTTGGTATCGTATTGTTTGGCTTCGGTCCTTTGATCTTCTTCGCAGGGTTTCCACGACTATTTATACAAATGGTGTCCACTGAAGACTATCTCGAAAGATACTCTGTAATACATCTTGTGTTGAATAGGGGAGGCTTTTGCCATTTTTACGATGTTATTACACACGTCCAGGAAATTTGACCCTTTAAAGATAAAAATAACTTATCACACACACTGAATGATATTTGACTGTCGAGCGTGCTTTGCTGAGAGAATGTCAGACACGAATAAGGAGGCAATTTCCCACAAGGGGAAAACATTGAAGAAATACAATCTATCATTCAAGAAAGAAGTCCTTAGTTATGTTGAAATT
Source organism: Ricordea florida (assembly GCA_949710005.1). Taxonomy (NCBI): domain Eukaryota; kingdom Metazoa; phylum Cnidaria; class Anthozoa; order Corallimorpharia; family Ricordeidae; genus Ricordea; species Ricordea florida. Next base: position 16,326,160 of record OX453272.1, read on the forward strand.
AATGGTAATCGACCTGCTTCCAGGCGATTCTCAGTTGATGAAAGACGAATACGGGAATGACGAGCTACAAAGAGATATGTTGTAGTTGTGAAAGCCAAAAGTTAGGTTAGCTTCGAGTCGGTAAGCCACGAAAAACTCTCCTGAAGTAAATTAAATTGTACAATCAAAATGTTTTGTCGTTGTTGTACGAGACTTTTAAATAAGCGCCCCCTCGAATAAGCGCCACACGGAGACACGAAAAAGTAAATAAGCGCCGCGGCGCTTATTCGAGTAAATACGGGTAATTAATTATAACCGCATTAAGACAACGAATTGACTGAACAGCCCGTTCCCGGGGGGGGGGGGGGGAGTACTTGGGTTAATGTTTGCTGGGTATGTGCCGCTGGCCTCTCAGAGCCCCCACCCCATTTTAGTCTATTTTTTGGCCAATTATAGACCCCATCTTAGTCACTATTTGGAAAATGTAATTTTTGCGATCCCAACTTAGTCACTTTCTATTTATGCATCTCAAGAACGGAATGTAATGCGGTCAATGCAAGCTTATTGTTAAATTTAATAAACAACTTTCTGATCTTTTTAACCGAGAATCTTCCCATTTTGATTCCCTATTTACCCCCAAAACTCGAAAATTTGCAACCCCATTCTAGTAACTCTATTGAAAATGCGACCCCATTATAGTCACTGCAGTTGTGAAAATGCGACCCCATCCAGTGGCACATCTCCATTAGGCTCCTGTAAGGGAGTACCCCCCGGGAGCCCGATGGCGGGCCAAAATACTCAACGGCCCTCAGCTCGGCCAGAAAATAGTTTTGAATCAAACCAAACCTGTTGTATTGTTGTGTTTATAGCTTTGATAAAGCCTTTCACTTGGCGGCAGAGTTTCAGGTAAAATCACTTTTCACACGAAATTCATCGGGTGGTTTCTACTTAGACAGGGCTTAAAAGTTGCTTGGTAACTTGAGCTACTCGCGAAATATGACTAAGTTTGTCAAAGCAACTTTGCTTTTGTCGCAAGACACCAATGATCGTCGTGATCTTAGAATGCTTTTAAAGAACTCACGTTTCATCGAATATTTATTAACCAAATACAGTCCAAACTGTCGAAAGTGACCACCTCGGAAATTTGAGAAAGTGCGGGGAAACTAGAGCTGGTCGCCTGTGAGAGCCTTAATCTGATTGGCACAGAGCTTTCTCAATACAAATACGTTATAAATAGTCTAGTAGCTGAAAAAGTACGGGATTACTTGACATATTTTTGCCTGCTAAAGAAGAGGTTTGCAAATGTACAGCTGACTTATCCACAGATGATTGAAAACATGTTGAAAGGGTTGGATTATCAAATCAGACTCTTTGAAAGGTCGCTTATGAGAACCTAAAAACAAAGGAAAACGACCAGTTGGTAATTCTCAAAAGTGATCGCGGTCGCTTTCGGGGCGGGTCGCTTTCGCTCTTCAGTATGGACCCAAGACTATAACAAGATATATAGGTCTTGAATTGCAACTTGGCCTTCTAAGGGGAAAATCGTTGGGAATGGAGACATATGGTTTTATTTACCGTGCATTATTTGTTTTGCTGTGTGGGTCCACTGCAATTTTGATGCTTTTAGACCTGAGGAAAATGTTCATAATACAGTCTCTTAACATGTCGCCTACAAAAAGACTTAAACCCAGATGCAAACCGAACAGTTCGACGCGCACCAATGTTCTGATATTGAGTCAGGGTCGCGGAGGATCTTCATTTCTTGGAGAGCTTTTTAATAACAACCCGAACATCATGTATGTTTTTGAGCCGTTATTCATGGTAGGGACATATTTTAACGTCAACGTGTACTATGAAAAAGAACCAGAAAACTACGGAGTCTACTGTAAACGAACTCTGGAAAACTTCTTCAAGTGTAATTTTAGCGAGATCAGTGAAGTCTTACCCAAGATGCCGCCAAATTTTCGTCACAGAAGCAACGCCCTCGTTGGTGATTTACTATGTAATTCCTCTAAAAAGTCGCTTAAGGCTCTAAAGAAATGTGTGCCTTTGACACAAGGATCGCTTGCCAAGGCTTGCAATACCTACAAACACACGGTAGTTAAGATTCTCAGCCCGCGACTTCCTAACAAGACAATTGACAGCCTTCGAGATCAACTCGGAAATGCGAGCGGTTATGATGTAAAAGTTATCAACTTGATTCGTGATCCAAGAGCGGTTGTGTATTCCTGGGTGAGTCTAGGATGGATAAAGGATCAGAATCATCCTGAATTTCGGCTTGAAGTTCATAGAATCTGTGAACCAATAGAGAAAAACATTCGCCTGGGTTTGCACCCTCCCGCGTGGTTACAGAACCGATTCAAGATCATCCGCTATGAAGATCTTGTTTTAAATACGAGAAATTTGGCCCGACAACTTTACTCATTTGCGGGTTTTGATTGGTCTCAGCAGGTGGAAACTTGGATTATAGAGCATCAGCAAAAACCACGGAAAAGAGAGGAAAATGACCCTTATTCAGTGCACAAAAATAGCACGGCAGCTGTGAACAAATGGAAAGAAGCACCTGAAAAACTGATAAGAATTGTCGAGGAGATCTGCAGTGATGTGATGTATTTAATGAATTATAAGAGATGGAAAAAACACACAGGGGAAGAATCAAATGCGCTGCACAAAAAGGAGACCAATCAGTAATAAATAGACTTCTTCCTAACCCAACAACACATTTGTGTTTTTCGCAGGACACGTCAGATTGAGTATGGACCTGAAAACTGTAATGCAATTATGAGAAAACCATTTTCAGTTATTGAAATGCCTTTTTAAATATTTAATGCACACCACTAAGTGAGCACAGCTACTTAAGTCCCCCGCACGAATGAGGAACGAACTTTGCAAAATGCCTCGCGAGGCAGCAGCTTAACCGTTTCCTCTCATGTGCGGGGAAGTTATGGTGACAAATTCGCCTCGAGAGGCCGTGAGAAAAATATCCAACATTACTTGACTGAACAAAGATGGCGTGATATCGAAATAAAACTTCGTTAAATGAACGCACATAGTTGACACGACAACAGTTACAGAGGCACACGAGGAAGGTACGTGACAATAAACAATTATTGGAGGAGAAGTTTGTGATATCTAAAATGGACAACTCCTATAGAAATTGCCTACTATTGATTACACCACAACCGAATTGAATAATCATTTTTTTATAGATTAAACTCATGCTCTCGAGTAAGAGTAAGGAAACCGCCTTTGTTGCTTTGAACAGTGCAAGCTCCGTCTTTTGAGCTCTGATTAAGTATGTTTCATAGACCAATCAAACTGCGCGTAGAGTAGTATGAAACTGCATTACAAAATTTCGTAAACGACTTCTCAAGCGGAAGTTTTATAAAGCGTTGATGGTTCAGTTTTCATTGTGCAGCGATGCCTGAAAGATTCTCGCAGTTATATAAACAATATAGTCAGTTGCAAAGATGAGACTTGAAAAAAATCTAGGCTTGACTGTACAGATTTTGCCAAAAAGGTTAACAGGCTGGAACCGGTTGTTCGAAGGCCGGTTGGCGCCGAGCCAGGGTCAAACTTTAACCGGCGTTTCTTTTCCTCTTGTTCAATACCATTTTCTCCGATAACTTTCTCAATTTTTTTTTCAGATCATACAATCATCAAATTGTATTCAAAAAGAATTATACTGAAAGTGCTTTTTAAGCTCTCATATCTGCATTTAAATTTCGCACTAACCCTGGGTTCCCTTAACCCAGCTTCGAACAACCCTGCCCTGGACGGGATTCAAACCGATGGCCTTGCGAATACCGTGCAATCAGCAGATCACTCTAAGAACCACCAATCGTGGGTCCATATAAGCCCGTATTACGATTGAAATCTACAGTTTTTCAAATATATGAAACCCAGATAATATGAAGTTTATCTCTCGATGAAACCAATTGAATAAATGCATTGTGGATAATGACACAGCTGAAAATTTAGCTTCCAAAAAGTGCCTACCGAGTATACGAGTAAATTCTGCGAATTGCCCGTCAATTTTGACAATTCCTTATAATAGCCTGTGAACAGCGCACAATGGTGATTGCAAGAGGTGAGGGGAGGTAAGGGAGAAACAGAGAAGAGGGGAGAAAAATGTCTGGAAAAGCGGCCATACGCAGGCAAGTCCTTATCAAAATGCTCCTTCTCGTTACGGACCTAGTACTTTTCTTCAAAGACGCGAAACCTTTCGGGCAAATTTTATTCGCAATACATTGCAGTTTCAAAAAAAAAAAATTTTTGCCCGACAATCAGAGGAATCATCGTTAAAATTTAATGTTAATATTTGTATAATGGAATCCTTACATATGTACGACTGGCTTCGTGTATTTGAGCTAACTCGCGACAGGTTAGCCGGGACTGACTTTGTTTAACATGAGCTTTTGTTAAAATAGCGATATATGGAAATAGGAAGCACAAAATAAGTTCTTCAGAACACTTTATTTAAAGAATCAAAGTACATAACTTTTATCAACAAAATGAAACATGAAACAGTTAAATGAAGACGTCTGACAGGTGTTACAGAGATAAAAACTAGATGAAGCCAGATAAAATGTAAAACGTTAAAAGAACAAAACGAATTCCTTTCTACTTTTTGTGTTTATGTTTACGTTTAGGGCGCTTCTTCCTTTTCTTCTTGGGCATTTGCTCCTGCACATATCGTTGTTTTGGTTTGGGTTTGACAACTTCAACCGGAGCAGGAGTCGTTGGTTCTGGTTCATCTGCTTGCTTGGGTTCAATGAAAAACTGAAAAAGACCAACATTTGCCATCGATCAGTAAACAAAAGTAGGATTTTTGAGTGGCATATTTCATAATATCCCACACCATTGCTATCGCCTCTGTAACTTGCTAACATGCAACCATACCGATTATTAGCCGAAGCTGTTCGACAGAGAGCCGACCAATACCCGAAACTGTTCGACTATATTCGACTGAGATCGAAGATTTCTCGATGGAAAAGTTGTAAGACAAAACACAACGGTGGACTATACACACGGACACGATACGGAGACACGTAGCTGATCGAGGGAGGACCGAGATGCAATCGACCGATTTTGAGCGATATGTGATACCACATGTTTTGATGTGATCACGTACGCCATTGTGAAGTGTCAACTCGTAGCGAAATAGGTAAGTGTTTTGCCATGAGGCTGAAGTTTTCGATATTTGATCCTTTGACTAATCTGAGTTTTCGTAGAATGCGCTTGTCGAATTTGCAAAAGGTTTCGAGTAGTATTTTTTTCATTTACAGTTAAAAACTGTCTAATCAAAGCGTTTACAAACACCGTTCGTTCAGACGATGAGATCCACATTTCGCAGCCTGATACTTCCTCTTCAGAAGAAAGAAAAAGATGCTTCCTAGTATGATTAAATTTCAAATACACACCGCACTTTGGTTATGTTTACATTATGGTTAAGCAGCATGAGACAGACGTTAAAAAAGATAAAAGGGCTTTTCTCTTATTATACCTCTGATTCATGTTTTAGTGTTGTGTTTTCATTATTGTTCAAAATGATAAAACTGACATGAACATTTGTGTCAATATGGAAAAAATAAAACACTGTGGTTTAATTGATGATCAAAATGAAATGTTCAATTTAGAATGTTGACAAGCTGAATATTGCCGGTATTTCCTTTACCATACCACAAGTCCACATTCAGTTGAAACAAAATATTTGAATGATCGAAAAACTTCCCTGTTGCAATCACGTCACATTCACACCTATGATCTGTCTACTCCACCAGCCAGAGGGAGGTTTACTCCAATAAATAGGCAAGCAAGCCATAATAACATATGCTTATTGAGCCATGAGATGTCATTTTTGGCCCCTGTCGGTACTGTTCCCAATGTAATCCTTACATAGTGTACCTAAATCCTATAAGTAAAAATTTGAAGTGCCTTAATGCCCAGCTACATGATAAATACATCGTATGTTGAACTATCCCTAAGAGCACTGAGAAAGAGATTTAATAAAGCTTTATGTGTTGCAGTGCACTGTTAGCTGTTGTTTGGGTTGTCACGCAATGCTATATTCAGTTCCTGTTGCATCCTCAAAAAGGTGCAGGGTACAAGGAGCTGGCCAGCACACACCTATCAAAAATTACTAGTAGTGCCGTGTATCCTCCTCCCCCTCCCCCGTCCACCACTTCTTTGTCTATGTATTTGTTACTGTAATATCCCACAAATATAGCCTTAGGCTACCAATTTTTTTAGCTACTTCATATGAAATAATGCAGGAACCAATATGTCAAAGGAAACACGAGTGAGTGAGTGAAGGAGCCAATCAGCACTTGCCTAGTATTTAGCCAATCACCATGCACAATACGATTCGCTCACAGTAAAGAATTGTGGTGTAAATCGGCCCAGGATCAACAAATTTACAGCGGCCAGCCTATATTTGGATGACATTCCTAAAGGAAATACACTAGAGTTCATATTTTGTAACTTTTATATCGATTTATTTTTCAACTCAGAAGAGAATATGTAAAAGTAATGAAATCAAGGAAAGGCGATAGGCATGGCAAAAAGGTTCGAATAAACTTAATAAATGCAGAAGCTACATGCATGCAATGGTTGCCTATTTTTTTGTTTTGCAAAACTGCTGAAGAAAAAATCAAGCCTCGTATTATTAATCCGCTTGTTCATGACGTGAACTTCAGAGCAAAAAGCAAGCGTGGAGTCAAAATGCGACAGAGATTAAGAGAAACTCTACTTACTTCCGAGGCCGCGGAACCAAGGACGTAGGAAAGCTTGCAAAACAGGTACAAAGAGTACAGGGCAGCGTTAAACACCAACATGAAGGTAAATATGTGATGACAATTCTTCCAAGCCGTCAAATCTTTTAAACCAGGATGAAGGGAGGACAGTAAACCTAATAAAAAAGAATAACAACACGCTTTAGTCTCTCACCTGTTTTGTATTTCAAAAACACTCAACACGTTGCTGCATGGAGAGAAAAGTATAGAAAATTATTTTAAAATTGGAAAGTACGCTGATCATAGATGTTAAAAAAACTAAATGGCTAAATTTATGTCTGCGAGTTTTTCAGCTGCTAAACCAACCACTAGCAACAAAAGTTTGCTTAGCCGAGTAGTTTGCTTTCTGCGTTCACTTATTTTAACAGAGTGGTTTATCGATCAGTGGTCACAGAAACCATTCGATTCAACAGCGCTCTATCAAGTTGGCACACATAACCGTATTGACGGGATAAGGCTGTTGCGAGTCAAAAGTTAATGAACGCAATTTTTGGTTGGGAAATGATTAAACGAACGAATGCGCAATCATTTTTTTAAATGAATTACACTGAATGCGCGCAGTCATTTTGCACTAAGAATATAACAATTTAAAATCTGAATCATGAGTAGAAATTTTGACTGCTTAATATATTCCCGAAACGGGCAAGTACGGAAGCATCGTCTTTGGCCAATCAGACTTCCATCAGCCGGCCACTAAGCTATCACCGAGCAGTTCATGGTTGTTCATACATGACGGATTTCAATACAACTAATTTTATATATTGAAGTCTTCATGTACAAACGGCGGCAAACATGGTAACCCAGGGAAAATAAATATATTCGCTTTCAAATGAATTGAAGCCTTAAAAAGCCTTATTATGGCAGTCATGTTGTGGTGGGCATACAAGCGCATAAAACGAAAGCGCAACTTTTTGAATGCGCAAGTTATAGAAATTTCGTAAGCGTTTCTAAATACTCGCAAACTATTTCTTAATATGCAATGACTTACCTTGTCGTTGGCCGTTGGCGTAGACGGGTACAGATGCACAGGAGGCGATCAAACAAATGAATACCAGCATAGAATACGCTCTCATCTTTTTTTCGTTTGTGTCACCGAAACATAAACTCTCGTTCAATCAGTTCGAACAAGTGCAAAAAAATTGACGTCATAATTCCAACGAATGCTGAACAGGCGCGCGCGCTCCATAAGAGGCCTTTAATCATGGCTATGTGGAAACAATAACACTGGTTCTAGGAAAGTAACCCATCTTGTAAAACCAAATGATCTGGTGCAAATTTTTGCAGGCCAACCTGAGCAACCTTAAGTTGAAGTCCGATATCAAGTACAGTTCTGAAAATGTTAGCAATTATTTACACACTTTACTTGACCAATTTCCAGGAAGAAACCACTGTCTTAGTGTCCTTCACTGCTTCTATTATCTCTTTAATCATGTAGCAGTACAAAAAAGGGTTCAGAGATGAATTAATGTAAACGAAAAAATATCGCAAAAGTATACGCGAAGAAAAGAGCAAGAAAATCTCTCTTGTTCATTTTTAAGAGGAAAAGTATCGCAGAAGGAAGATAACAGACGATCATTGTAACGTGAACACAGGGCGTGCTGGAAACTGCTTCTTTGTATCGCGCAATGTTCATCACAAAAATGTCCTTCGGCTGTCATTGTCCATTTTGTTCTTGTGCGTGTAGTTGTTTTTGATGACGATGGAGACATAAATAGATCCTCGTGTAACAGAACGTTGATGGCAATAAATTAATGGTTATAAACGCCCAAGCTCGATACAGAAACAACTGTTTGAACCAGGTGTACTGAACTTCAGACACAAAAGGTCGACAAACGGAGGAGCAAAACAACTGCTTGAGCTCTGTGCACAGTAACAATGTTTCTGTATCTCCACTTTAAAGACAACGCGAGACGCCGATCAGAGCTTGTGGCTGCAGGTATAGTGAGAGAAACACCACACAGTAGTGAACTTGTAACATAAAGATAAAGAGAAATTGGTTTCATTGGTTCCCTTACTTCGCCTCCCTCTACAGCCAGATTGATCAGGAAACAGGTATTTACTGGCTGCACAAGTACACCAACAGAAAGATCACTGAACGCAAGACATCTGTAAAGGAACTTTGACAGCGGACGAAGCGAAGACTCTTTGTGAAGTGGGGTCAGAACTAAAGTATTTCCAATGGATGCGGTGATGGAGAAAACATTTCTTAACGCAGTTACTGTTATAAAGGAGTTCAAAGCATACAATGGTTGAACTTAACTGTTTCTTTTTTCCTAATAATCCGATTTCAACTTCTATTAATAACAATTTCTGTTTATTAGGAGACTGATAACATGCAAAGTTGGCTGGTCTGCAGATAGCAAAGGCTAATCGAGGCGGGCCAGACTTGAAATAGTTAGAAGATAAATTATAAATACATGTAACAAAACCGGAAAAACTTAGAAGTAAAGTAATCAAACAACGATAAGAACAGGGATTAATGTGACGTCAAGAAAGAAACATTATTTGAATATTCTTATTTGAGTAGTCTTGCATGTTCTTTGCATTATCGTGTGGGTTTCAAGATAGTCATTTTCATAGTCCAAAATGTTAAAAAGAAGCCGGATGATTATTCATTTGAATGCTCTCTTGGGCAGTTTTCTTATGTAGCGTGGTATATCATTCCACAGTGTTACCCCAAAGCGCGAAAAGGAGCATTTACGTATTTCAAGTCTAGTGGAATGAGTGTAAATGGAAGCGAATTTTCGCTCGGAACGTAAAAAAAAATGCAAAAAACAGGACTAACGCCTCAGAATTTCGTTTTAATCGGAAATTTTTTCAGTGGTTTTACTCCAGGATAATGGAATAGCTCTTTTTTGTGAGCAAAAAAAGCACGATTGTTAAAAGCAATTTTAAAAAGCATGTCCCTAAGCCAAATTGTGCCATAAATTGTCTTAGATATGTTCAAACATTGAAAAATTAGACACAATTAAGCAACGCGTTGTCAAAACCATAAATTTCATCAATGACTACCGTGATCTTTTACACGACACAGTATTTCAGAGTGCATACAATGTGGTATTAACTGTTATCCCTTTTGCTCTGAGAGTCAAACCTAGCGTCATACAATGTGGTTCTAGGTTTAACCTTTTACTCTCAGAGTCACGTCTTACGCCAGGCAGTGTGGTTCTAAACATTTAACCCCGCATGGCACTCGTAAAGTCAAACCCTGAGTCATAAAATACGGTTGCAACGTTTACGCCGTTCACTACGAGAGTGAATACGTGGGTCACGCAGTGTGGTTTTATGGGGTTGGGAAAGACATATTCAATCTCAACAAAACGCTGTGTTTTATTAATTATATTAGTTTCTTGCTTTATTGAAGGAGAATTTATAGCGAAATATTTCGACGCGGCTAATTTGAAAATATTTGCGCGTTACAAAATCCAAAGTTTATATTTTTTTTTAAGCAAGCCCTTTTTGCTCCGTTCATTTGTACTGAAAAGAGTCTTTACATCATTCATAAACGTAACTTTCTCAATCGTTTTGGAACATTTTCTACTGAATCTTGTGTCTATGGTATAATAAAAATTACAAGTCTGTACGATTTTATTTTATATAAATAACGAAACGAAGGCTTTGCCTCCCGGAAAAATTGTTACAGTTACTTTACGATAAAAATACTATACAAACACGGCATGCACTAAAAATATACCTATGTAAGATTAGAATTCTCGAGGACAGAATGTGATTAATGTTGAGCTGGACCATATATTGTGCTTAGTTTGTTATCGGTACGTTAATCATGATCTTGACATGAAATAATTTAACCTTTTTGGAACGGAACAAAACGCTGTCAAACTGCAACCGAATTAAATACGTATTCACCGCGGGGGGTCTGGAACACGTTTCTCCCGGCCCTGACTCAGCCAGAAACTTTTTAGTCAAAATATGTAGGCTCCGTCAAACAGTCGTCACGTGGTAGGAAATTGTGACGGAGACAGCGGTGCTTCAGAGAACATGTCGTCCACTAACGCAAAGCACGGGTTGCACACACGGACAGGCTGGTCATATCCATAGAC